>JZKD02S1672860.1:430822-520230 GCA_000966675.3 Picea glauca | reverse complement strand
ACCCTACCCTCCTATGTATTTGAACTTATGACCTCTTAGGAGAAAACACATATTTTTAATCATTAGGCCCACTCTTATAATTTATTACTAAACCAACATGTGAAAGCATCTTGAAAAGCCCCATTAAGAAACAATGCAAACCTATAATAATAAGGTAATATTATATGATGAATCAAATCATCCATACCACATTTACATTGTGTTTCTTTTAGTGCCCTCTCATTAAGAATCAATTGGAGCTCTCCTAAAGAATAGCATTGAAATGGTGTGTAGAAACACTAACAATTTTATGAAAATTTATTAGTTTAAGATTAAAAATTTTACAACAAATTTTTTATGAATAGTATCATAATGGTGTGAGTGTAAGATTAAAATAGTTTTAGTAAAGAACACAATCTTTATAATGCTAGTTTAAATGTTTTTGTAGTGTGGCTACGACAACAAACCTTAGAAGAGAGAGAGAGAGAGAGAGAGAGAGAGAGAGAGAAGAATTCCATGAAGTTTGTGGATGGTCTTAAATTGTCCATTAAGAAGAAGGTACACACCATAGAGAAAGATTTCCAATTAGCCTTGAAAGCTAAGAAGTTGTTCATAAAGAGAAAGAAATAGAGTAGGCCAAGAAGGGAGATGGCAAAATAAATTCTTCCATATGTAGTAACAAAGAGTGTTGATTGTGAAAGTGGGGGTGCATGTTATTGAGGAAAATGATGTGGAAAGTATGTGTGAGGTGCATGTTGTTGATAGCATGCCAAAGGACAATGCAAAAGAAGGATTTGTAGCAAAAGACCACAAGGAAAAAAGTGAGGTGAATAAGTTTGTGCATCAAACTCAAGAAGCAACAAAGAGTAGCAATCCACTTGAGAGACTTCATGTGCAGACAAAATATATTGTTGCAGTAGTCGGTAATGTTATAGAATGAATACGTGTTGTATAGATGAGTGGTATTGCAAAAACATAGTTGAAAGGGAGAAATGTTGTAGCAAAAGATGGTGTTCCAAAAGAGAGTGGTATTGCAATAGTAGACTTGCAAGGAGATGATGTTATAACAAATGTAACAATGGAAGAGATGTAGATGGGAAATGTTGACTCTCATAATTGTTTGAGTGTTGATGTGTTTGCAAGTGAAGAAATCGATAGTTTACTTGAAGAAATGCAAAAGCAGACCAAACTAAAGAGGTAGCTAGGATGTTTCCAAAGTGAAGAAGATGTTGAGATGAAGATGTAGAGTAGCAATACAATAGAGAAACAACAAGTTGAAGATGATTGCGATATAGGAATGGTTGTAGTCAAAGCAAATAATAATGAGGATATGTTTGAGCAACAAACATTAATGGTGTTTGTTGAGATAATGATGATGGTGCATAAGAGGGAGGATGGGGACGTAATAAGAACCATTGAGTGAGAAAAGTTTGAGGAAGTGAGCTACATTGAGGAAAGGTGACAACAAGGTGCAAAGATGTTGAAGGTGATGAAGGAGAAGGTTAAAATAAAAAATGAGGGTAGGTATAAGGTGCTTCCTTCCTTTGAAGAGTACATAGGAAAAGAGTGAAGGGAAGAAGAAGATAAATGCTAGATGATAAAAGAGAAGTGTAAAATAGAGAAGAGTGTGGAAGAGGAGAAAGAATAAAAGAAATAACAATATATAAAACATCCATCAATTGTTGTTTCATCAATGCCCTTTGTCACAGGATCCTTAGAATTTTCCAACCGGGGGAGTATGATGTAGGAGCATTCCTAGCTAAGCAAGTTATATTGCATACATTTGATTTCACAGATAGGTATATAAGACTTATGAGTACTTCCAATTCAAATTTCATGACTTTGCATGCCTACTTTTCCCCTAGGAGTGCATTTGAAAGCTCTTGACATGCATTTTTTTCATTGTAGAAATAAAGACAATTTTGTTTAAGCATTGTAGAATTAGACAATGAGTTATGCACTACAAGGAGAACACCTTGTAGTAGAGTTTCTGAGGTTTTTACAGAACCTCCCCGAAAAATTGATCCCTTCTCTATTTATAACAGAGGTTGTTAGCGAAGGTAGGCAACCAAAAATTATTGCATAAATTTTTACATTGGTGTGCCTAAACTTAAGAAACACATTAATATGCTCACAAACATAATGCCCCGATGTTAAACTAATAACATGTACCGATAACCATTATTAATATAAATTGCTAAAATATTATTATTATTATTTTTAAACAAATAAAATTCACATCGATGCTCCACTCTAAACTAAGAAAACTGATGCATATATGAAAGACGCACTAGATCAAGTTAGAATAATTGATTATTCAATATTTAATGATTTTAATGAGTACATATATTTATTCCATTCGAAATAAAAAGTCCACCAAATCATTTAAGCTAATCATCTGGGATTACGGTTTATAAATTTGATAAGTGCCTTATGCATTTTGTCGATGCAACTCGGTACTTGAAGCATCATTTATGATTATAATCCTTAATCACAATGTACAAGTTATTAATAAAGGGACGGTATGTGGCCCCCCTATAATGGACATTACAACTCTAACTTGATAAAGTCTATTAGAAGATTATAAGGATAATGGGTAAAATATCTTTTTGTTGGAATCCTAAGGAATATTGTATAGGTAAAACAAAAACGTTGATGCTTTAAATAAAATCTAAAAAAAAAAGGGGGCTTTAGGAATTTAGAGGCCGACCTATAAAGGGCATGTTTTCCATGAATTCCGAGGGACTAAACTAGCAAGCAACATTTCTATGAATTCCGAGGGACAAAATTTATATATAAGTTAAAATGTAGTAAAAGTTGAGTTGAACTTATCTTTTATCATATTAATAGTTATTTAAATATGATTTAATAAAGGTTGAGGTGTTCCGAAGTTTATTGAAGTGGATCTTTATCTTAGGGATTGTCTATCCTTCTAGCCTTATTACAACATATTAACATGTATACTTTGAAGGAATTGAACCTCGATGAAAAGGATAACAAACATGTGTGACTTTCACCTCTAAATTATATTTGTAGTTGTAAATCGATGAAAAGGATAACAAACATGTATATTTGTAGTTGTAAGTCGCCTCTAAGTTATAGGTGAAGTTGGTGCAAATCTTAAGTGAGTTTGATAGTATATAATCTCCTTAATTACAACTTCTTAGAAATCGGTCATCATTTTAGAGTAAATAGTGTAGATTGTGGTAAACAAACATGTGATCGTGAAGTCTCTATTGCATTTTATCAAACAAGGCATGCAAGTTCAAGGGGTACAAACCTAATAGGAGGACAATTTCATTATGTTGGCACCATAATTCATGAGATAATTCAGTTGGGATATAGATCTTTTACATGTGTGACTTTGAATTTAATTTGTTTGATATTTTTTTTTTTATAGAGGAAGATGTGGTAGATATGTCAACCTAGATAGTTAACAATATTCTATTGACATATGTAGAGAAATGTCAATATTTCAAGATGAACCATTTGTGCTTCCCGAACATTGTGAACATGTTTTTATCCATCATCATGTCTTTAACAAAAAATAGTGATTGTTATTCCATAAAAAGATGTTTTTGAAAATGCACATGTTGCAATTGTTACAGTATGTTAAGAAGAAGTGATGCAGATGTAAGTGGTGAAGTAAATGTAGGTGGTCAAGTAGAATTACGAGTATAGTGATGTCAAGTACTCATTATTCTCATAATGATATTTGTAATACATACATACCTGTATGTGTGTTGATTTCATATTGTTATTTTGTGAATTATAATGAATCAACATTACAAGTTTAAACATAAATCATTTAGTGTTTTAACTCAACCAATGAATATATAAACATATCAAATTCCAAACATAAATAAGGTAAAATGATAAAAACCACTACAATTTGAGAGTTTTGATTATATATATATATAAATATAAAGTCGACTATGATTATAATGAGTAATTTATTATAATGGTCAATAACATTCATTAATTATTATTATTATAAATATAATAATTAGTATTAATTATAAAAATTATAAAATTAAATAATAAAAATTAATTATTAAATCATCATTAATAATAATAAAGTATTATTGGTTAAATTTAATATTTTTTTATTGATTAAAAAATAATACTAATTTGATATTATTCAATTAATTATAATAATAAAGTAATATTAATTAAATATTATAATTTTTATTAATTAAAAAAACATATTAATAAAATATTTAAATTTATCAAGTGGGTTTAGCTCGAGTGCTTGTGAGGAATTTGTTTTTCCTCTCCACTCAGGTTCGAATCCCATGTTGTTACAAGATGTTATTTGTGAGTTGTTTCTTGAATATCATGATCATCTTGAGATTGTTGACAAAGCCTAAAGCTTTTGCAGAATTTAGTTTACACTGGGTACCATCTTCAAAATGAGGGGAAGTGCTTGAGGCAGATACAACGACTCTTACAGAGCTCCTTTTCCCACCCACCAAATAGTTAATAATGAAGATCATTACCTAGAACATCAGAGGCCTAAATGGGAGATTCAAACAGAGGATTCTCTGGAACTGCTTAAAAGTTGAAGGCCTCGATATTCTTTTACTCCAAGAAACAAAGTGCGCAGGGAAAATAACAGAGGACATACTCAAAAAATGTTGGAGACATTGCAACTTTTATCACTTGGATTCGAAAGGCGTTGCAGGGGGATTAGCTATACTCTGGAACCCTACCACAATAATCCTGGACCAAGGCTTCTCCACACCAAGCACTCTTACAACTCACTACCGAGCTATCGGCTCAGACAAAGATGGGTTGATCACCAATGCATATGGCCCACAAAATTTCCAGAACAAGGACCTCTTCCTCAAAATCTTGTCATACCTAGGCTCTCTAGTAGAGCACAAGCGATGGATAGTAAGTGGAGATTTCAACATGATCCTCACGCTAGAGGAAAAAAGAGGAGGGAAAAAATGCCTGGAACAAGACAACATAAAATTTTAGGAGCTAATAGAACAACTTAATCTAGTCGACATAGAAAATGGCAATGGGACCTACACATGGACCAACATACGATCAGGACATCAACAAATAGCCTGCAGGTTAGACAACTTCTTAATCTTAGAAGCCCTCATGCTCAAAGGACTAATGGTAGAGTCCAATATTATTCTGAAGGTGGGTTTGGCTCATTGGCCTATCTAGTTTTGGATAGATGCAATAGCCACCCCCAAGTTCAAACCCTTCAGATTTGAGAAATTTTGGCTCACTCATCCGGACTTCCAGGACCTATCCCAAAACTGGTGGACTAATGCGAAGGTCCAAAAGGGTACTAAAATGTTCTGCTTCCAGCAAAATCTAAAAAACTTCAAACAATAGGTTCGCAAATGGAACAAAGAGGTATTTGGGAACATCTTTCAAGAAAGGAAATTGCTGGAACAAAAACTAGAAGACCTTCAGGATCAAATTATACAAACATTCCACACAATCACTCATCACTAGGAGGAGAACAACATCAAGAGGAAATCCAATGGAGACAAAAATATTGGGTTCAATGGCTCAAAGAGGGTGATAAAAACTCCAAATTCGTCTACCGCTCCATGATCCACAGTTGCTTCATAAATCACATTATGAAGATGGAATATGAACAGGGCAACACCCTGCTAACTCACCAAGAAATAACACACAAGTTGACAGACTTCTACAAGGATCTTCTTTCAGAACCCCTTGTGGACCACACTTGAACAATAGAGGGGGTGACGCAAAATATTCCAACCATTATCACACCGGAATAGAACATGGCTCTCATGAAACCCATAACGCAATTTGAGGTGGACCAAGCTGTGCAGTATCTTCCCAAAGGAAAAGCTCTAGAACCAGATGGTTTCACTACATACTTCTTCCACTTTTGTTGGCCAATGCTCAGGGAAGAGGTGTGGAAATTGGTTGAGGAATCACATAGCTCAGGAAAAGTTCTCCCAGTGCTAAATGCCACTTTTCTCACCTTGATCCCCAAAGAAGAGAAGGTCACAAATACGAATAACTTCTGGCCAATAGCGCTATGCAACGTGATTTATAAAATCATCTCCAAGGTGATATCCTTGCGACTCAAGCCCATACTCCCCTTCATCATCTCCAAGGAGAAATCATGGTATGTTGAAGGAAGGAAAATCACGGAAAATGTCATCTTAGTCCATGAAATAATTCACTCGCTCAAAAGAACCCATACTCCAGGTATGCTATTAAAACTAGACCTTTCAAAATATTTTGACAAATTAAGCTGGCAATATATGAAAGCCCTCTTAACAGCTTTTGGCTTCAGCAATGAGTGGATATCTTGGAAAATGAACCTCATATCCTCAACATTCTTCTCATTTCTTGTTAATGGGGTTCCATCCCAACCCTTCTCCCCCTCGAGAGGTATAAGACAAGGTGACCCTCTCTCCCCCTTCCTGTTTGTCATAATGGCGGAAAGCCTGGGCCGCTACATAAAAGCCTCAATTCCAAAAGTATCGCTTCAAGGCCTTCCTCTGCACAGGTTACAACTGACAGCCTCTCATAGACAATGCATTGATGACACAATGCTACTGAACAACCCCACAATGAAATAAGCCAAAAAAATGAGATCTGTTCTCAATGATTTCAGTGACGCGTCCAAAACCACCTTTAATCTAGCCAAATCTCAGCTCTTCTTTTTCAATACGCCAAAGGCCATCCAAAAACACATCTCACAACTAATGAACAAACCCATATGTTCACTACCCTCTCAATACCTGGGACTTCCTCTCTCTAAATCGACAGCCATAAACATTTCTTGGGACTCTCTTCTCCTTTCTATCTCCAATCGCCTTAGCAACTGGACCTTCCAATCCCTTAATCTCCCAGCCAAACTCATTCTCTTAAAGTCAATTCTTCAGGCCATTCCTGAATCCTGCCTACCTCTTTTCATCCCTCGTCACCCCTCAATTCGTCATAAAAAAATAAGGAATCTGCAAAGGAACTTTCTATGGCATGTACACAACCCAGACAAAAAATGGGCTCTGGTCAGTTGGGACAAAGTTTGTAAGCCCAAATATCTAGGAGGTCTGGGTCTCAGGGACCTTGGAAAATTAAACAACACCATGGGAGAAAAGATATGGTGGCAATGGCTCAAAACTCTGGATGAAATTTGGGAAAAACTGTGGAAACATAAATACGCCCCGAATACGCTTCAAGCTCATCTTATTCAGATGTAGGATAAAACTCAAGGATCCAACATTTGGATCGCGACCTGGAAAAATCGCTCATTAATACAGGAACATGCTTTTTGGAAAATTCGTAATGGCCATAATGCACTATTCTGGACAGACTCCTGGAAGCAATTTCCACCCTTACAAACTGAAGACAACCTGAGATCTTACAAAAATCACATCTGAGATCTAGCCTCCCTCAAAGTGGCAGAATTGTGGTCAAATACCCCAAACAATTCTCCTTGGCGTAGCTGGAAAAAAACTCACTAGGATCTCCAAGTGGCAACTAATTGTGATTTGCAGCACTGGAAGCAAATAACAAATCAAAGGCGAATCCACATAAGTAAAGACCCAGACATACTCACATGGGGTCACACCCCGCATGGAAACTTCACATTAAAAGAGGGCTACACTCTACAGGAAAAATTCCAAAACATTCAAAAATATCACACATGGGCAACAATATGGAAATCAAGAATCTGGCCAAAAATATCCACTTTTCTCTGGCTTCTAGTACATAACAAGATCTTAAACTTGGACAATCTCAAAAAATAGGGATTCATAGGTCCCTCAATGTGCCACCTTTGTTACCAACAAGAATAAACCATGGAGCACCTCCTAAACAATTGTCCACTTAGTGAGGAAATATGGAATTAGGCCACCCAACTTATCAGAAGAACCAGATGAGAAAACAACAACATCATCAACACAATCAGGAATTGGGGACCTGGCTCCTTCAAAATTCCTATCCTGAACAGAACTTGGAAAATCCTACCAGGATTCATTGTATGGCAGCTGTGGAAATAGAGGAATAGACATATCTTTCACTCCCAAACCTCCCCGCTCCCTCACCTCTAGACCATTATCCCATCGCACCTTCAGGAAACTCTCCATCTACACATGTGGACCCATGAAGATTTCCCCAGTGATCCAAGCAGACTCTCTGTTCTAAACTCTCGGGGATTCTCTCTTTCATTTTCCACCCTCCCCCAACATTCCCCCCTAAAAGAAAAGGCCTTCAGTCCCTCTACTTGGCTCCCCCCCCGTCTGGATTTCACAAAGTTAATTTCGATGGCGCCTCCAAAGGAAATATAGGAAATTTAGGATATGGAGTGGTCATAAGGAATAACACAGGCCAAATTTAATTCCTCATCATAGAAAATATGGGGTATGACACCAACAATTCAGCGGAAATCTGGGGTCTCATTAAAGGATTTCAAATGGCTCTTGACCACAATCTCACTCACCTAATTATTGAAGGAGAATCTAAATTCATCATTGAATTGAATACCAAAATCATAAATGGAAAAGACCCAGAGAAAATAACCCCCAGTTGGCATCTCCTTGGCCCCCTAAACAGTCTCAAGGAACTTCTCAAGCCCTCTCTAACTCTCACCACCTATCACATAAGGCGAAGTGCAAATAAAGTGGTAGATAGACTAGCCAATGCAAGGGTTGACTCCACGCTAGCCCAGGAGGACTGCCCCCCTAGATGGGGTGCCACCTAGCCAATGTTAGCGGAAACCTGGAATGGAGCAGCTAGGGGAGTTATTAACCCCGACTGCTAGCCCACAACCCATAACCACCACATGGCTCACACCCCACAGATAGTAATGGTAGTGCGCCTAGAAAACCAGGTAGGGTTAATGGTCGCTCTTGTAAGCCATAACAGGCGTACCAGGCCTAGGGGGGATGTCAATTCGGCTCTAATGGCTAGGTAGGATGTCAATTCATGAAGCAATAAACGAGAAATTTCCCTGGTGCACTCATCCATTCCCCCTCCGCTCTTTCTCATGCTCGGCTCCTCTGAGTTTTTTTTCATCATCGTCCTTTGTGTTTTTTTCTCGGATGCTCTCTAACCTTACCATCTCCTTCGCTCCTTCTCCCTCCGCAACTGTGCTGGCCTCACTACTCCTTTTCTCTCTCTGGCGCACTTTCACCATCCCCTCAGCCCTCACAAGAGTATTCTCTACAACTTCACCAATGCCTCTCTGTTCTCGGCCCTTTTGAGCTTTCCCAAGCATCTTCTAACCTCCTCTTTTCCCTCAACCCAATGCCTCCACATTTCTCCCAGCATGCCCAAAGAAAGGAGAAAGCCTAAGAGAGGTGAGTGGTACTATAACACCCTCTCCAGGCGTAAAAAACTCTCCCCCTCTCAATTGGCTCTCATTGCCTGCTTTTCTAGCCCAAGGCACAATAACTAGGGGTCGTCGGAGGCACCTCCATCCTCCCCTCACTCACTCCATGGAGTTATACTAGCTAAGGAGGAAGCTCCACCTTCGTGCACGCACATTCCTCTGGCCACCAGTCTTCTGTCCCCCCCAAAGGACCCATATTATGGCAATGGAAACTGCATAGTGGAGGAAGAGATTCCCCCATGCTGGAAGGAGACCCCATTGAATGTTATGGCCATGGTGGATGAAGATGATATGATGATTGTAGTGGATACAACGGACGTTGGAAACACAGTTGAAGAAACAAAATAAATGGACACCGAGATGATGGAGGATCCTCCTCCGTCGACCCCACTTCGATTTGCAGAGGAGCACATTCAACTCATCTTTGAGCTGCGACAAAAATTGGATGATCGGGCCCATATCCAATACTTCTTGGGACAACGCTTGGACCTCTTGATGGATGCGATGACAACTTCTCCAACAAGCAAAATATGTCCAACTTGTGGACAATTCTTCATCCCAGCCTACAATGCTCAAGGACGGTTGAGCCCAAGCTAGCTCCCAGGTTTACTGGTTTCTTTTTTGCTTTCGTCATTAGAGCAGAGAATTACCATTCTCTTTGATTCTTTGTAAGACAGTAGGTCATGGCCACTGCACAATAGATACTCTTCTCTCTTTTTTGTTACAATTTCAGACATGTTTTCAATTACAATTTCAAACATGCTTAATGGCCACCTGTCTTGGTTTCCCTGTTGCGGCAGGACATGTGGCATAATCATGTTTTTTGTATAGACATTCAATGATATAAATAGATTTTTGGACTCTTTTATTTACAAAAAAAAAGAAGGTAATATTGTATGATGAATCAAATATTGACAACCTGTTTCTTTTCATGTCCTCTCATCAAGATTTAGTTGGAACTCTCCTAAACAATAGTGTCAGAATGGTGTGTAGATACAAAAACAATTTTATGAAATTTTATTTTTACTTGTGACACAACTATGACACCGGGGGTACACTAAAACTTTGATTCATACAACACTACATCAACACTTATGACACATCTTTGATGCATTTTTATTACATTGATGCTAATTCGATGTACCCAATGCATGATTGCCACACTATATGATGCAAATCAATAGAATAGGACACAAAAAGAAAAGATAAATATGCTTTTAAAGTTTTTTGGCATTGTATCATGACACAACAATGATGCAACTTTGATGCTAGGAACAATGCCCAAACATGATATCTGTTGAGAAAAATTATTGATTCAAAGTTTGAGGGCATCAACAATGTAAATTTGAGACATTATGGTTGTGTATTGTAGTAGTGCGATGTTGTGATGTAAATTAGGAGTGCTAACAACCCTGGAAAATGGTTGATGATGATTCACAAAGGGAACCAATGATTGCACTACATATGTCATTAAAGGTTTATAATCAACTTCTAATTGGACACACATTGCAGTTATTGTTTTAACTTAAAAAAAAAAATGGGAAGTAAGTTAAGCCTTGTTAATGATTTTGTTCTACAACAATATAACTATATATCTCTTGTTTACCCTACCATATGCAAATAATGAACTTCCTTCTTTAGTTTTCACCCTAGTTTCCCTGAATATAAAACAAATTCTGACTTGAATGAGCTCCTTCATGGAAAATTGACTCTTTAACATAAGATTTATATACTTTTTTTCTTTATTTGTAAACTAAGGCAAAGCCAAAAATAGAAAAAGCAATGGTAACAGTGAAATGATACATGCTCTAAATTTCGTATTCAAATCACAACATAGAAAAAACAATTTGGCGGACATTCTGCAAGTCTAGAAGCAATTATACCCAAGATACAATGACACCTTGACTAGGTGGCATTTTCATGTCCATTTAAGAATTCCAACAATACAAATCCATGGTCATATACATCTAATATAGTAGTCAAGTGCCCTATCAATGCATATCCTCTTTTAATTATAATGCATATCCTCTTTTAATATAATTAGTTGAATGACACAAACAAATGAAGCAATCTAAATAGTAGTAAACAACATGATTTCATTGTATTAAGTGATCTGAAATCTTGACATAATTCCGATAATTGTACAAGGAATGCTTATAATGGCTTACTCTACACACAAATGACATCAACAAATCACAATAAATCAAACATTCTAAATAGTAATTGGAAAGGGATCAATTTCTCTACATACAACTTTAGAACTATAAAATTTATAGAACGAGAAAGGTTGTCTTCATTGAATTTCCTTTCCTTTTTTATTTGGAGCCATACCAAATGATAAGTATTTATTGAATTTCACATCCAAATATCATAAAATGGACACAATTTAAAGATAAATGATAAAAATCATTTTTTAAAAGTTTAATTGTTTCTAAAGCATAAAGAGAACTACGGTCCTATAATACTTCTTCTAAGTTTAAAAATTGTTTTTTGTAATTTCTTTATGAGAATTCACTTGTTCAGGAGCAACATATCATTGTGTTCCCAAAATTCAAGTAGACACACAACCTCTTGCTTGAGTGAGTAAAGATAATGTTGGCAAACCATTCACTATGGCTCTCTTGATCATAACTGAATACTATCAAAACTTTTAATTTTCTCATTAAACTAAAAAATAAATGAAGAAAGTATAGCTCTCTTGGATCATAAGTTAATATTATTAAAACTTTTAATTTTCTCATTAAACTATACTCTATAGAGGGTGGGAGGAGGGGCATTATTAGAGGGTGGGAGGAGGGGCATTATTAATAAATGAAGAAAGTAATTGCTTTCAAAAAAATAAAAGGGAAGCCTTTACCTTAAAAAAAAAATCTAAATTCATAAACATCAATTTTCTTCTTTCATGATCCCTACATAGGTAAACCACAAATGTAAAATTCTAATGGTCCCTACATAGACAAATGTAAAATTCTATTAGAACATTTTACATTGTGAAACCAATACACATATTTTCTAAGATCTTTGATATTAACCACCAACACCTATAAATTGGTCTATGATTAATTCATGCAGATCACATATAGTGATAACTCAATATGTGAATGGAGATTTGATGTGGGCTTGGAGCAACGAGTTGCTTTTTTTTTTCCCTATGCCTAATGTGTACCAATAGACAATTATACTAGGGAAAATGGTGTTGCTTAATTTTGCCCAACGGGTTGGGAACTAATCAAGAGCTAACCTAGAGAGGGAAAGGGGTGCTAATTTGGACCTCATGCTCGCAGGAAGATGTTGACTTGGAAAGAGCACGTAACCATTGAGTGGAAAAATTAGAGAGCATTTTGTGTATAAAAGAAAAATAGTGAGAAAAAATATCCTAGGTACATTGTTGACTAATTCGTATATGATTTGGGAAAATAGCAAATTATGATAATAAGCTAAAATAATTAGCAGAAATCTCAAGCCGTTGTGTCTCTCTGGTTTCCTCACCCCACTTTCAAATCTCAACTAATATTAAATAAGATTTAAATATAGGTTTGAAGGTGGATCTAATCTCTAAAAAGATTAAAAGGTTTAAATATTTGCAACAAGGAAAGCAATATGTAGAATATAGATAAAAAGGTTAAAAGATTTGCAACAATGAAAGTAATATGTAGAATATTATTTTAAAGAATTTTGTAGAGTGGATATAAGAGTAGGTGATCTAGATTTAGGAGCGGAATGAATTGATTAACAGATTGAATACAATAAACACAAAGATATGAAAAACAACACAAATATTCAGTGAACAATATCTTCTGTTGAATAAATGAAATAAGCTAAAACTGTAAAACTACAAAATTGAAACACTTGCTCAAATGGTGGTAGCAATCTCTGAGAAGAGATGTGGCCGCTATGCGCATCCTTATGAGCAGAATGATTACAATGAGGCTCCAGAGGCATTTTTTAGCATTACTCATGAATGCCAAAACCCTAGACATCCAAAAACCTAACCCTAGGAAATGAAACACCAAAAGTTATGTGGACCCCTATGGGTAAGTTGGTACCTCAACTTACTGGGGTCATAAATTTTTCATACGACCTCCGTTTTAGGTGCGTGATAGATGGTTGGAAATATCTTTTTGAGAACTACGCATTACGTTGTCAAACTCGGACTCCATCTATAGTTTAACTATGACAAGCCAAAAAAACATTGTTTAGGGCCCCAAAACGGCCGTGGAAGTACAAAAAGATGTACTAACATGAAAATATACAAAATAAGTCAGTTGGATTAGGTGGGAGGCCACCAGTATCCACATGGAAGATGTGTAGGGCTTCAGATAGCCCCGAAAGTGTAGAATCCACAATTAAAATGAAGTACAAAAGAACGTGTTGAACTAAAAATTGTCAAGAGGAGCCAGTTGGAATAGGTGGGTGGCCACCAATATCCACCTGGATCAATACTCCCTCTTTAGGAAGCAATGGTATCCATTGCGTTGAGTTCCCCCATCAGGTGAGGAAACTTCTGCTGAATTTGGCCCTGGGTGAGCCACTTTCCTTGGTGTACGAGTTTCCCTGCCTTGACAACCCGATAAAGTTGGATCCTTTGTTGGCGAGTGCCCTTGACCTGTGTGTCAACTATCTGATTAGTGGATGCTTGTTCCATGTAGTCAAGCTTGATATCTGTTGGTGTTAATTGTTCTGTGATCTCTGAGGTGTCCAATAATGGTGGAGAATACGGCCGAATGAGGTCCACATTGAACACTGAGTGCAAGCCAAGGAAGGGTGGAGTGTTGAGCTCAAAAGAATTGATACCCACAACCTTGGTGATAGTTTAGGGCCCATAGTGAAGTGGTAGGAGATTCTGATTGGGCACTATAAGACGCTCTTCCTACAAATGTAACCAGACCTTGTCTCCAACCTAAAACTAGTGCAGTACCCTGTGTTGATCATGACACTGCTTGTACTTAGCATTGGATTTCTGCAAAATCTCATGGACTTGTTGGCGGATGTACTGAATCCGCTCAATGAATCTAGTGGCTTTGTCGGTCTCAAACTGAACATGGGAAGAGTCTGTCTATGTGGTTGCAAAAGGTAGTGCAACATCAATGAGACCCAAGGGTTGGAATCCCAACCCCACCTGAAATGGGTTATGGTTGGTGGATCTATGGAGAACCCTATTGTAATAGTGTTGAACATAGGGGAGAATCTCATCTCATGCACGCAAATGCTTAGAGTTGTGCATGCGCATGATGTGCAAAATCATCCAATTGACGGACTCTATTTGGCCATCTATTTGGGGGTGGAAAGCAATGGATTTAGTGAGCTTGGTGTCCAACAATGACCAGAGACTTGATAAAAACGTGCTTAGGAATTTGTTGTCCCAGTTGGAGATGATGGTTTGTGGTATCCCAAAATGGACCCAGACTCGTTCGAAGAAGAGCTTGGAAGTATCTGTCACTGTGATGTTCTTCTTACAGGTTGTGAGGATGGATATCTTTGAAAACCAATCAATGAACACAAATACAAAATCATTGCCTTGCTTGGCAGATGGAAGGCCAGACATGTAATCCATTGAGATGGATTCCCAAGGATTCTCGGGAGTAGGAAGAGGGGTGTATAAGCCTTATTTCTTGATGGTTGGGATGGCAATGGCACATGCAATGCAATATCTAATATACTTGCTGACGTCCTGTCAAAGTTTTTGCCAATAAAAATGTTTATGTAGAACGAACACAATTTTCTCCATGCTAAAATGTCCTACCATCTCGCTGCAGTGGACTTCCCAAATCATCTTTGCACGCTTGCTTGCAGGAACATAGATATGTCCTATATGTCATAATCGTTCGCCTTGAATGTGAAAATCTGTGACATTTGCGCCTATACCCAAGAGCTGATAGGTGGTGACGAAGTCCGGATCTTGTTGATAAATTTGGGGCCACTCAAATGCCTCATGTCCACAATAATGGAGCATAGTGGTGAGTGCAACCATGAGAGGTCGACTGAGGCAGTCAATGACACGATTTGTGCTCCATGTTTTCTACTTGATGATGATATGAAACTGCTGCAGGTAGGTGGACCACTTCTTATGGTGGTCGTTCTGCAACTTTCCATGTGTTTATATGAACTACAGAGGCTTGTGATCAGTGTGGATGATCGTCTCCTTTCCCAAAATGTAATGTTTCCATTGATGACAGGCTTGTACAATGGAATACATTTCCTTGTCATAGGTGGGGTATTTCCGGATAGTATATAAGAGTATCTCATTATGGTATGCCACTGGGTGACCGTGTTGAGTGATAACTATGCCTACATCATAGTAAGATGCATTAGTCTCAATTTAAAACGGTTGTTGCAGACCAGGAAAGGAGAGTATTGGAGTTGAGTACAAGCAATGCTTCAGATCATAAAATGCTCGTTGTTGTTCCTTCCCCCACATAAAATTTTCCCTGCCACCACCCTTGGTCACTTGGCTAAGGGCCCATGCAATATGGGAGAATCCCAACATGAACCATCGGTAGAAGTTGGCCAGTCCCAAGAAGCTCGGTTAGTGTGGTCTGGGCTGGCCAATCACAGATTACTTGGATCTTAGCTGGATCAACATGTACCCCATGCTCATCAACAATGTATCCCAAGTATTAGACCTTGTTGCCAAAGGAGCATTTTTCCAAGTTGTCATATAGCTTGCACTACCACAGAGTGCTTAAAACCTATTGAATATGTTGCATGTGCTCCTCCCAAGTTCTGTTGAAGATGAGGATGTCATCCAAATATACCACCACAAAAGAGTTGGTGAAAGGTCTCAATACATCATCCATCAACCTCATGAAATTGATTGGTGCATTTGTTAAGCCAAAGGGCATGCCCAACCATTTGAAGAGACCTTATTTAGATTTGAAATATGTCTTCCATACATAAGTTGTTTCGATGGGAACCTGGTGGTATCCAGAATTCAGGTTAATCTTGCTGAAGAACTTTTCCCCCTTGAGTTTGTCAAGAAGGTCATCAATCTTGGGAATTGGGTATCGGTTCCTGACTATGATTTTGTTTAATTCTCTGCTATTAATGCAGAGTCATCGGGTCCCATCCTTCTTCTGCACCAGTACAATTGGTCTTCCACAAGGGGAGGAGATGGGTTTGATGTGCCCCTTTTGAACAAGCTCTTGTATTTGATGCTTGATTTTATCATTTTCCATTGGTGAGCGACGATAGACTGATCCATTAGGCAGAGGTGCACCTGGGGTTAGATCAATTGGATGCTTGACTTGGCAGTGTGTGAGTACCCCAGTGGGTGAGGAGGAGATGTCTCTGTACTCTTCCACGATCTCGTCCACTTTATTCTGCTACAAAGAGAGGCTCTGTGTAGAGGCCACAGATGTGGCGATGACCTTATTCTTACTGTGAGCATAGATCACAAAGAAGATGAAATTCCTGGTTTGTGAAATGACCTTACTTCATTTCTTAGCAGAGTTTAAAGAAATAACGGTAGGTGGTGCTACCTTCGGTATATTATACAATTGTCTACCCAAAGTAGTAATAACAATGCAGGGTCTAGACTCATACACAACATGGCACTACCAAAAATATGGTTGTCCTAAAATAACATCACAAACTTCAAGGGGAGAAATATCACATAATACCTCATCTTTAAAAGGATTGATGCATGTTGACACTTGAATCAGTTACGATCGAAATGAAAACCTCACGAATATGTAAATCCCCCTGCGTTTTTATATAGGTGGTACTCCTCTTTAGATTTTTTGAGATTTCTAAATATTCAGAATGTAGGACTTGACAGAAGTCCATCGTGGCAATCAAATAAATATAAAAATTACAATCAAATAAAAATAAAAATGTTTTGTTTTCTTTTTCAAGAAAGTTCTTGACAAACGACCATGAATCACATGCTCCACACATTTAAAATAAATAATCAAAATTTCGTCACATCCATCATAGTTTAAGATAAAGATTTATGATCACATAAAATAAAAAGAAGATGATCTGCATGCATAAGAAAACTTTAACAGAGTGGACACATGGGTAACTCAAATAAAGATAATGATAGATCAACCTCAAATACTCTATATTATGAAAACATGGTTACAAAGCATAGTCGATATTGTTCCCAAAGTAGTTCTCTTGAAATTTCCAAAAATATATAGTTTGTTACATATTCTTTGAAATTGTAAATTTGTTTGTTGTAAAGACTAGGATTGGGGCTCCCACGGACCATAAAGAAAATAAATACAATAAATAATATTTTAGAAGGAAGACGGTGGGCGGTAGAAGGATCAACAAGACCTGGTAAGAAGAAAAAATGATTTATCATTCTTCAGTGAAACGTTTCTAGTGAAAGAGGTGGAATAACTGGATGAAGGACTTGATAAAGAAAAGAAGGATGTGATCAACATAAACTTACTATGATGGTCTCTCATGTGTTCATTTGCTCGTTAATGTCCTTTTATTGTTTTCATCAACGATTACATGAACCATATCAACTGCTTCTTGCCCTTCATTTGTCGGTTCATCAATAGATTTCTTGGACCATTCTTCGATGTAACCTTTCATAGGTGCCACGTTGATTTCATGTCGGATTTTAATTTTGAACAACTCACCCTCCAAGTGTCGGAGATCAAGGGAAATGCCATTTAATGCTTTTTCAATATCCCAAGTTTTTATAGAGTAATCCACTAGCTAGTTATCTATGGCGTCCTCATCATATTCAATTATACCATATAATTTTTCAATTGACAATCCTTTGAAAATCTCAACTTGCTCATCAAACTGTTGTTTTTTTAGGAACAACGAGTTGAGGATCAACTTGAGATATTGGACTTCATTAGTGCTTCCAGCTAGGTCCACCTCCGTGAGCCTTTTGAATAGATCTTCTCTCCTTGTTATGGCTTCGCTGCACGCTTGAACGATGTTGTTCAAGTTCTTTATTTTTTCTTTCCAGCAGGAATTCAGCTCCTTGATCCAACTTGGAGAGGGAAGGTCCTCCTCTCTTCTCTTTAGCTTTGACATGTTGGAAACTTTAATACCAAAGGGTACCATGGAATCAAGGTAGAAACTTTCTTCATTTTTTAGGTCGGCTTGTAAATACTCATGGAAGGCATGCGCACTCGAGCAAAAAAAATACATGTTCTTTGAAATTTCCCAAGCTTTTGTGATCAGTGCCATTCTTTTCTTGATATTTTTCTCCACATAGCTCCTAGATGGCATGAGTAAGATTAGGATCTCTTTAATTTAGCAACGGGTGTGGTGGGTCCAACGATTGCCAAAGGGCTGGAAAGAAATGGAAGAGGCATTAAAGTCTCTTCTAGTTCCTTAATCATTTCCTTTAACTTTATATTTTCTACTTCAAGACCATCAATGGAGTCGTCCAATGCATCACCATTTGTTTTATGGATTCTGGAAATCTGGGAAGGCCACATATTTCTTAGGCTAACCTATGAACAAGATTTCCCTTTTTTATTCTTCGCAACACTCTTCTCAATAATTAATTTCTTATACTCATTGTCAAAGACAACATAATGCAAAACAAATGACTCTTCTTCATCGAAGGTCTCACTCTCAACAATTTCCAAAGAGGGATTCTGGTGGACTGTGCCTCTTGACTGATCATTTTAGGAAACATTTTCTCTATGTCAGCCTCAAGTTACATATCTTTGAGGGAGAAGCTATTGATGTCACTTTCGATGACATGCTCTTCTTCCTCTTGTACAATGTTCTTCCTCTTCTTCCGCAAAGGGAGTTTATGTGAGCTTTCAGTTTTTCCTGGAGGGGGGTTCTTGTCTCCTCCTCTGCATGAACTACTATTGATTACCCTTTTAGATGGGTGGGCCGCTGGAGCACTGCTATGAGATGTTGTAGTATTAGGAGTAACAGTTGGGTACTGGGCACTCTTCTCGCTGGGACCCTTTCCCTTTTGTTTTTAAAATTCATTGTTACTAAGTATCATCTCTAAGTCGCCAACAATGTGAGCTAGATCACCCAACTTATTATCTTCTTCTTCTCCTAGAAAAAAGTGGATAAATGAATTTCTAAAGACCAGTGCTAACATATGTTCCACAAAGATTCCATTAGGGTCAAACCCTTTAATATTTTCAGCATACTTGAGATTCAAGTTGTGGAAGTGGTTTGCAAATTCATCAATTTTGTTCATATTTCTGAAGACAAAGTCCCCAATTTTCCAAGGCAAAGGTATGGATTTCTTTTTTCGTTTCTCGTGAAAAAAATGCAGCTAGAAATTATATTACCTTACAACTTATGTAATAAACATTCTGTCGGATATATGGCATGGAAGAAAGGAGGGATTTTCCTTAGAACCGAAAATCCTAATGACATTGTAATTTTCCATTTGCTCCAAAGTCCCCTTTTTTTATCTAGGAATTTACTATCCTGAGCAGATATTCTTGGGGTATCTTTTCAAAACAACGATTCTTTAAGAACCAAGACAAAGTCGTTGAAAAATTCATAAAAATGTAGGGAAGCTTTGTTCCTCCATAACGCTTGGTACCAAAAGGTAACATGGTCAAATTCACAATTCACCTTCTTGCATATAGACAATTTAGGAAATTGACAGCAATGCGCTATCACAAAAACAAAATAAGAAGCCATAAATAATTTCTTATCCTTTTTATACTGAGAAAATTGGGAAGATATTTCAATGGAAATCAACTTTCCCCAATCGAAAGTGCCCTACTCCTTGAGAGTAAAATATAAGATATAAAGAATCATACAAGAAATGCTAGCAGTATTTTCTTGGCTCGTAACCTGGTAAATAACTAGGCAATTTACCGAAAGGAGTTTTTGAACAATTTTACCTAGAATATGGTAATATATTTAGGGATGGCCGCGAGATTCTCCAAAAAATCAGGTAATATATCCAAGCCGTTGTCATGTTTTTTCAAGAAGTCCCCACAATCTTCACCTTTGAAGGTGAGTGTTGGTTCTAGGAGTTTCAACATTTTATTGAATACTTGAGGTGAAAGAGAGATGGGAGAATGGTCTTGGAGTTGAACCATCCACTGACTTGGTATATACTTCTCAATGCACCAGGAAACTAGTTCCTTGTAGTCAAAAAATTCAAGAACACATCCTGCACGAGCAATTATGGACGTCCAAATTACTTCCTTCTGAGCAGAAGGGGGTGAATAATAAGAATACGCTCTAGAGCACTGAAAGTTTTGTCTTCTCATCCAAAAATTTTCAAAGTATCTTTGCAGAAATGCTATCGATATGTTGCTGCCATAAGTTGACGAGATCATTCTTTTGATCCAAATAATATTTGAAATGAGTGCTTGAAAGATATAATATAATCTTCCGCAAACTGTGATTTATTGTGGTTTAATAATATATCTCCTCGATCCCTTCGCTTATTAATGATGATATTTATGGGACCTACATGATGAGTTATTAGCATTAAACCATAATAAGTGAGTATTGGGAAAAGTGCGAAGGTGGCGAGGACGGATGAGACCAAATAACGTTTTGGGATTTTTGTGAACCCGCCAACCCACCATTGCAGAAGGTTGAGAATTGGATAAGTGTTGTAACACGGTCGGTCAGACTAAATATAGGAGAGATGAGATACTTAGGAGCCCGGGGAGTCTAATGTTCAAAATGTAGATCGTGGATCATTTGGGTACAAAATGTATGTCACAGAACATGGGATATAAAAGCTTGAAACCCACCAACCTGGGAACCTGTGACTGCAAAAACAGTTAATTATAGGATGATATGGCAGTCGTTCAGACTCATGATATGGGAATAGGAAGTGAGAACCCACAAGTCCGCCAACCCGTGAACCCGTCGTTTCAGAAAAAATACTAAGTAGTAACTAGAAAGGGAGAATAGAAGGGAAAAAAGAAAAGGGGAATTTGGGTAAGTATAGAACAGGGAAAAGAAATGGACAAAAGAAGTTGGAAAAATATAAAAGTGGAGGGAAATTTCAAAAGCGGGAATTGATATCAACAACTGGATCCAACCGTGGGATGATAAACCCCAATGGGTTGTCAAGAATCCAGATCTTTTCATGACCAGGTGCTTCCTCCTATTGGGCTATGGAGTCAGAGTAAGAATATACAAATTGAAAAATAAAATTATGTACAATGAGAATGAGAAAGTCTTAGGAGAAGAAACCTTTAAAATGTTTCTCGTTGATAGGTAGCATTAATATTTTATCATTCATGTCTTAGAGCATATAGGAGTTAAAACCCAAGAACTTATCCATGATGTATGCTCTGATCCATAGTGCTTCAAACTCGGTATGCATCGACGATTTCTCCTTGGCCTTGTGCCAAAGTAACAACAACTCTCCCTTCTAGAAATTTTTTACAGTTGTTCTCTGATCAAAATATCTTTTAACACTCTATTGCCTTTGAGAAGTTCGATTCAGGGATTTTCTTTGTTCTTCTTCCAACTTCAACAACTGATTGATTTTCCTATGGATGGGTGAATTGTCTTCTGTATCTTCGGTATTAACCACATAAATCAACGCATCGAGCTCAAGGATAATCAAAATTTTTGCTTCTTTCCCATAAACCAATCTATATGGAGACACCCCGGTGTTATCCTTCAGAGTTGTTCTACTTGCCCATAATGCATCTATCAGCTTCATATGCCAATTTTTTTTGTTCTTGTAAATGGTTTTCTTCAGTATCTGAACAAGTGTTTTGTTTGTGGATTCAGTAAGGCCATTACCTTGTGGATAATAATTCGATGATTGACCCATGATGATTCCATATTCTCCGCAAAATTCTGTAAACTTCTACCCAATGAAAATCGAACCATTGTATGTGATAAATTTATATGGGACACCAAATATCGACAGAATGTTATATTTGAGGAATTTGATTAGCTCTTCAACATCATCCTTCTTTAATGCCACTACTTATGGCCATTTCATGAAATAATCTGTAGTTGTGATAATGTATATATTCCCATTGCTAGACTTAGGATTAATTGGCCCGAAAGCATCAAGTCCCCATTGGGAGAATGGTTGTTCTACAATTATGGGTTGCAAAGGCATCGTAGACCTCTTAATTTTTCCTGAAAACTGCTGACATGACACACACTTCCTTATTGTGGCATACGATTCTCTGAAAATTGATGGCTAATATAATCCTTCTCTTATTATCTTGTGGGCAGTTGCAGTAGGTGCAAAGTGTCCACCTCATATTCCCTCATGGAATTCTCATATTAGTTCTTGGGCTTGGTTTTCATCAACACATCTCAGTAGTATACCATCATAATTTCTCCTAAACAATATGTCAACAAACAACACATATTGATTCACCTTCATCTTCAATGTTCTTCACTCCTTGGGGTTCATGGTGACAGGAAATTGGCTGGACCTTAAGTATAATATAATATCTCTGTACCATTCTGAATTAGCTAATGGTTCTCTGATTGAAATTGAAATCATTCCATTGACTGAATCTCCATTCACGATGAGCTTACATAAACCTTTTCCTTTGATATCTTTTAAAGGTTTAATATCGATATCATATTCTTGTATATTTTCCAACCAATTATCCCATTTTCCTTCTCTCAATTGTTTATTAAGGAGCATCTTCACTGGTGATGAGGGAACATAAGAAATAATATGGGAGTTCAATATGTACATCTGAAAGTGCGCTACTTCTTTTACAAGAGCTAAGGATTTCTTTTCTAGTTTTGAATACCTAAACTCATACTCATGTAGGGTTTTTCTCATGAAACTTATTGGGAGTTATTCTCCTTTGATATTCTTCTGAGTAAGAATGAATGCAACAATTGTCTATGTAGCAAATGAATAGACAATGAAATCCCTTTGAAAGTCCAGACTAATGAGGACTGGAGCAGGGGTGATTGCTCCTTTGATGCTATTGGACTCCTCTTGACTATCTGCTATCCGTTCAAACCTTTTCTCCTTTTTCAATAAAAAAATGATCCTCTTCACGATACTTTCATAGTCAGGAACAAATATTTGCACAAAATTGATCTTGCCAAAAAATGATTGGACTCCCTTCTTGGATCTTAGGGGTTGAGCTCGTTTACTTATTTAACTCTTTCTGGATCTATGTAAATCCATTCCTTGCATACAATATGGCCCAACAGTTTACCTTGAGTTACAATGAATAAGCATTTCTTTGGATTTAGAGAGACACCATATAATCTACATCTTTCAAAAACCTTTCTCAAATGATGGATATGATCACCCCTTTTCTTTGAATGTACCGTCAATTCATCTTGACAGTCTACCATCAATTTTCTTATCAACCCACTGAATGCATGATCCATGGCCCTTTGGAATGTGGCTCCAACATTATTCAAACCAAAGGGCATTCTAGCATATGCATATGTCTCCCAAGGTGTGATAAATTTTGTCTTTTCCCCATCTTCCTCAGCCACCAAGACCTAGTTATATCGATAAAAACCATCCAACATGGGCATGCAGGCCGATCTGATAACTTGTTGGAGAAGGAACTCCATATTAGGAAAAGGAAAGTTATCCTTTATGCTTGTTTTATTAAGGTCTCTGAAGTCAACACACATTCGAATTTCCCCGGTATTTTTTCTTACAATCACAGGATTTGAAAGCCAGTTTGAGTGTTTAATGGGATAAATTATTCTTTCCTTCTTGAATTTCTTCAATTCAATCTTTACCATATGTTTCAGCTTAAGATTCATCATCTTTATTTTTTTCTTCACTGGCTTCGCTCCTTCCCTCAAAGGAATGATATGTTGGAATATAGTTTTATCGTAAGCTTTTAAATCATCATAGGTCCAAGCGAACAAATTGATGTATTCTATGAACAAAGAAAACATATTGATCAACTTCCCCAGTGGTGCAATCAACTCCCAAGTTGACATATTTCGAGGAACTGTCAGTTCCAATATTGAATTTTCTTGTCTCTTGCACTTTTCGAACTGAAACTTCTTCAAGGAGATTCTTATCATGATTGTCTTTCATAAAAAGAGATTCATATTGTATACAATCTTTGGGGACAACAGACGAGTGATCGTCTTCATCCTCGTCATCATTTAACAAAAAACATTCCAGTTGTTCATCGTTCTCAAAAACTTGCAAATATTCAATGTTATCGGGCATGGATAGTGGAAAGATATTTCTACTTGGAAATATGTTTTTCTTTGGACATTGTCTAGGTTTGACAATGAGGCCGCAAAGGCTAATGAATCTGCCTTGTGATTCTTTTCCCTTGGAATAAAATAAATTTTGAAGGAACTGAAATATTCCATCAATTTGTTAGCTCTTTTGAAATACAACTTAAGTCTTTCCTTTTTGATTTTATACCTCTAGGTAACCTAATTGATGACCAAATCTGAGTCGCTAGTTACAATTAGATGTTCTATTTTCATTTCCTATGCAAGGACCGTCCCTTGAATCAAAGCTTCATACTTTGCCTCGTTATTAGTGCATGAAAACTCCAATCTAATAGCATGTGGATGCATAATCTTACTTGGATTCATAAGAACAATTCCAACTCCATTCTTAGATCTTGAACAAGCTCCATCAAATGACATCTTCCAATACCCTTCAAACAAACATTCTTGATTCTCCGTGTCTTGCACTTGCTCCAGGATTTTGTTATGCTCTTTGTATAGGATAACATAGTTTCCAGTCCCGGCGTCTATATAATCCTCCATCAATTCATTGTCCTTCTTCTTGAAGGAGAAGGGTTTTCTAGGTTCACAGAGCACTTTAATCATTTCTCCTTCTTTACCTCGCAACATCATACAACTTCCATCGTTCATTATATATCCCCCGATCATAGATGTCCAATCTCTTCCTAGCACAAATCCATATGTTGGAGGAAGGTCTACCAAAATAATATTGAAAACTATAATGATATGAGGGGCTGCTGTAATCCAAGCATAAAAGTCCTTGATTTCTCCATAAGTTGGCACTTTTCTAGAATCAATTTCATATATACTTTCATCGGTTTCATAATAATTGGTGCAACTCATGCCCAATGCCTCCATGATCACCAGTGGCATGATATTGTTTGTCGCACCAGTGTCAACTAAACAATTATGCAGTGCAACATCATGATTTTCAATAGAAATGTAAAAGGGATGAATTTTACCTCTCAACTTGACAATTGACTGGCTAGGGATTTGTTTTGGACTGGTAACAACAACTTCTTCTCTTTCAGATGGATCATCCAACAAATTCAAAATGTTTTTTCTTTGTTGGGGAATCTTCACCACTTTCGTAAAAGGTAGGGTTATCCTTAATTTACTCAAATCCTCTACAACATTGTATATCATTTGAGTGGAGTTTGACGTCATGTGTTTCCTTTTACTTCCAAGGTTATCTTTCACTTTCTCATTTTCTCTTTTCTCTTTTTTTTTTGGTTCTCTTTATCAAAATCGCCTTTATTTTTTGGTCTATTTACAAATCCTCTTGTTTGGGTGAGGTTTTCTTGCGAGTTGGGATTGTTGTCACCCTCTTAAAATATATACATGGACGTCTCACATCTTTCCATTTGAAAAGTTTTAGATCTTTCATCAGGTGAGTAATAATTCTCTTGCTCAATTAATTTATCATCATAGACATTATCTAGAACATTCACATTTGGAGTAGGTTGTCCAGGAAAACTTGGTCTTTGTAGATTATTCATGTTCTCAAACCTCACTCTGTTTTCTTGGGAAGGGTTCCTCCTTTTCTTTGGGATTGACATTCTTTGATTTGGCATGTAATTATCTCCCCTTCTTAGTCTGGTTATCTCATTCTGCATTTGTTTGATGGTTCTATTCATCTGTGCAATTTTGATTATTTTCTTAGTTTCTTGTGCCACCATAGGGTCAAACTTTACATCAGGTATGGTTCCCTTGAATAATCTTCCTCCCATCGTTTGGTTTTGAGCTGGTCGAGGCTTGAATTTTTTGTTCTTTCTTGAACTGGAAGCTCCTTGATTATCAAAATTTTATCCTCCTAGCTGCCTTTGTACTCTTCCCAGTATAATTTTGGGGTCGAAACTTGTTTCAATCATAATTTCTTCCATCTCAATGGATTTAGTCATTGCCTCCTCCAAAGTATCAATTTGGGATGTTCTGATAGCATATTCTACATTCGAGGGCATTGCATTCTTATAAAAATCGAGAATGGATGGGTCATTTGATATTTTATCTTCTAGAATCCTACTCAAGGTTTTATTGAACCTTAGATTAAAATCTCGTATCCTCTCATTGTTCCTCAAACCAATCTGGGTGAAATCGGTGAGAATGGTATGGTAAGAAATTGGATGGGAAAACATATTTAGGAACATAGCTTCGAGGTCATTAAATGAGTGAATTGATCTACTGGGAAATGTTGTATACCATTCATACGCTCTTCCTGATAAGGTTTGCAGAAACAACCTTACCATGATATCGTCATACTCAACACAGTGAAAATCACAAACATCAAGAAATAAGTGTAGATGCCTCTTTGCATGGATTTCTCTATCTCCAGAAAATTCCTTTAAGGTGCTTTAGGGAGAACATGAAGATCATGTTGCTCACCTATAATATTTAGAGGGGAATCTCTTACCCTCATTCGATTTTCAAATCCTGGGTTTCCTTGATTTCTTGTAGCATCTTTTCCACCTCCTCGTCTCTCCGCATGATTCTCATCTCAGTCTTGTTCGTTTCTTTTTGCCATGTCTTGAGAGATTCTAGGAATAGGATTTTCACTTCTAAGAATAAAGAGTTTATTGCTTTTACTTATAGTAATAGGTCCCTTGTATTCATCGAGCTTCAATCTTGACCTTGTTCTTGTGTTGCTCTAGCTAGCCTTTGATTTCTTCGGTCTTGCCATTCCTCTCCTCTGTCTTCGAAGGATTTCTCTTTCTTCTTCTTGGGCTAAGATATTCCAATATATTTCTAACTCTGCTCAGGTCTCAGTTTTTGTTAATACCATATTGTACAACTGATGTAAAATGCTCCATTGATTATTCAATCTAATTTCCAAACGGGGTTGATTACCCTGGGGAAAATTCATATATTCTTTCAAAAACGCTATACCAGGTTCCAAATTTCAGTTCAGTTCCCCAATATGGCCGCCAAAAATGTTGACGCTTGAATCCGTTATGATCGAAACGACAACCTCACGAGGATGTAAATCCCCTTGCGTTTTTATAAAGGTGGTACTCCTCTTTAGTTTTTCTTGATATTTCCAAATATTCAGAATGTAGGACTTGACAAAAGTTTGTCGTGGTAATCAAATAAACATAAAAATTACAATAAAATAAAAAAGGATTTTTTTTTGTTTGTTTTATTTTCAAAGAAAGTTCTCGAGAAACGACCAGGAATCACACACTCCACACATTTAAAAGAAATAATCAAATTTTCCTCACATCCATCATAGTTTAAGACTGATCACATAAAATAAAAATAAGATGATATGCATGCACAAGAGAACTTTAATAGAGTGGACACATGGGAAACTCAAAAAAAGATAATGATAGATCAATCTCAAATACTTTATATTTTGAAAATAGGGTTACAAAGCACCATCGATATTGTTCCCAAAGTAGTTCTCTTGAAATTTCCAAAAATATATAGTATGTTACATATTCTTTGCAATTGTAAATGTGTTTGTCTTAAGACTGGGATTGGGGCTCTTGCAGACCATAAAGAAAATACATAAAATAAATAATATTTTAAAAGGAAGACGATGGGCAGTAAAAGGATCAACAAGACCTAATAAGAAGAAAAAAGGATTTATCAGTCTTCAGTTAAATCTTTCAAGTGAAAGAGGCGAAATAACTAGATGAAGGACTTGATAAAGAAAAGAAGGATGTTATCAACATAAACCTACTATTATGGTCTCTCATGTTTTCATTTTCTCGATGATGTCCTTTTATCGTTTACATCAATGGTTACAGGAACTGTCTCAACTGCTTCTTGCCCTTCATTTGTCAGTTTATCGATAGATTTCTTGAACCATTCTTCGATGTAACTTTTCATAGGTGCCATGTTGATTTCATGTTGGATTTTAATGTTGAACAACTTGCCCTCCAAGTCTCAGAGATCAAGGGAAATTCCATGTAATGCTTCTTCAATATCATGATTTTTTACGGAGTAATCCACTAGCCATTTATCTATGGCGTCCTCATCATATTCAATTATGCCATAGAATTTTTCAATTGATGATCCTTTAAAAATATCAACTTGCTCATCGAACTATTATTTTTTTAGGAACAATGAGTTGTGGATTAACTTGGGATCTTGGACTTCGTTAGTGGTTTTGGCTAGGTCCACCTCCATGAGCATTTTGAATAGATATTATCTCCTTGTTATGGCTTGGATGCACGCTTGAACGATGTTGTTCAAGTTCTTTATCTTTTCTTTCCAACAGACATTCAACTGCTTGATCCGACTTGGAGAGGGAAGGTCCTCCTCTCTTCTCTTTTGCTATGACATGTTGGAAACTTTAATACCAAATGGTACCACGAAATCAAGGTAGAAACCTTCTTCATTATTTAGGTCGGCTTGTAAATACTCACGGAAGGCATGCGCCCTTGATCCAAAAGATTCATGTTCTTGGAAATTTCCCAAGATTTCGTGATCAATTCCATTATTTTCTTGATATTGTTCTCCACATAGCTCCTGGCTGGAGTGAGTAAGATTGAGGATCCCTTTAATTTAGAAGCAGACATGGTGGGTCCAACGATTTACAAAGGGTTGGCAAGAAATGGAAGAGGCATTAAAGTATATTCTAGTTCCTTAATCCTTTACTTTAAGTTTATATTTTCTTCTTCGAGAACATCAATGGATTCGTCCAATGCATTGCCAGTTTCTTTATGGATTCTGGAAATATGGGAAGGACATATATTTCTTAGGTTAAAATATGAATGATAATTCCCTTTTTTATTCTTCACATCACTCTTCTCAATAATTAATTTCTTAGACTCGATGTCAAAGACAATGCTCTGCAAAACAAATGACTCTTCTTCATCGAAGGTCTCACTCTCAAAAATTTCCAAAGAGGGATTCCAATGGACCGTGCCTCCTGGTTGATCAATGTTAGGAAATATTTTCTCTATGTTAGCCTTGAGTTCCATATCTTTGAGGGAGAAGTTATCGATGTCACTTTCGACACGATTCTCTTCTTCCTCTTGTACATTATTCTTTCTCTTCTTCCTCAGAGGGAGTTTGTGTGAGCTTTCAAGTTTTCCTAGAGGGGGGTTCTTATCTCGTCCTTCGTCTGAAATACTATTGATTACCGTTTTAGATGGGTGGGCCACTGGAGCACTGAATCAAGATGTTGTAGTCTTAGGAGTAATAGTTGGGGACTAGGCACTCTTCTCATTGGGACCCTTTCACTTTTTTTTGTAAAATTCATTGGTACTGAGTACCATCTCTAAGTCGCCAACAATGTGAGCCAGATCACCCAAGTTATTATCTTCTTCTTCTCCTTGAACAATGTGGATAAATGAATTGCTAAATCCCACTGCTAACATATGTTCCAAAAATATTCTATTAGGGTCAAACCCTTTAATATTTTCATCATACTTGAGATTCAAGTTGTGGAAGTGGTTTGCAAATTCATCAATTTTGTTCATATTTCTGAAGACAAAGTCCCCAATTTTCCAAGGCAAAGGTATGAATTTATTTTTTCATTTCTCGTGAAAAGAGTACAGCTAGAAATTGTATTGGCTTGCAACTTCTGTAACAAAAATTCTATCGGATATATGGCATGGAAGAAAGGAGGGATTTTATTTAGAACTGAAAATCCTAATGACATTGTAATTTTCCATTTGCTCCAAAGTCCCTATTTTATCCATGAATTTACTAGCATGAGCGGATATTCTTGGGGTATCTTTTCCAAACAACAATCCTTTAAGAACTGAGACAATGTCATTGAAAACTTCATAAAAATGTAGGGAAGCTTTGTGCCTCCATAACACTTGGTACAAAAAGGTCATAGGGTCAAATTCACAATTCACCTTCTTGCATATAGACAATTTAGGAAATTGATAGCAATGCGTTATCGCAAAAACCAAATAAGAAGCCACAAATAATTTCTTATCCTTTTTATACTGAGACAATTGGGAAGAGATTTCAATGGAAATTAACTTTCCCCAATAAAAAATGTCCTTCTCCTTGACAAAAAAATATAAGATATAAAGAATCATACGGGAAATGCTGACAATATTTTCTTGGCCCGTAACCCTGGTAAATAACCAGGAAATTTCCCGAAAAGGGTTTGGGAGTTTCATCATTTTACGAAAAACTTGAGGTAAAAGAGAGACAAGAGAATGGTCTTGGATTTGAATCATACGCTAACTTGGTATATACTTTTCAGTGCACCAGACAACCAATTCCCTGCAGTCAAAAACTTCAGGAACACAGTCTGCACGAGCAATTTTGGACGTCCAAATTACTTCCTTCTGAGCAGAAGGGGATGAATAATAAGAATACGCTCTAGACCACTGAAATTTTTGGTCCTCTCGTCCAAAAATGTTCAAAGTATCTCCGCAGAAATGTTTTCGAGCTGTTGTTTCCATAAGTTGACGAGAGTGTTCTTTTGATCCAGATAATATTTGAAATGAGCGCTTGAAAGATATAATATAATCTTCCGCAAATCGTGATTTAATATGTTTTAATAAGAAATATCCTCGAGCCCTTCACTTATTAATGATGATATTTATGGGACCTTCATGATGATTTATTAGCATTAAACCTTACTAAATGAGTATTGGGAAAAGCGCGAAGGTGGCGGGGACAAACAAGAGAAAATAACATTTGGGATTTTTGTGAACCTGCCAACTCGAGAACCCATGAACCTGTCATTGCAGAAGGTTGAGAACATGCTAAGTGTTGCAACGCAGTCAATTGGACTAAATATAGGAGAGATGAGATACTTAGGAGCCCGGGGAGTCCAATGGTAAAAATGTAGATCGTGGATCCTTTGGGGTACAAAATGTATGTCACGGAACAAGGGATATGAAAGCTTGAAACCCACCAAACCGGCAACCCGTGACTACAGAAACAGTTAATTATAGGATGATATGGCGTTCGGTCAGACTCACGATATGGGAATAGGAAGTGAGAACCTACAAGTTCGCGAACCCGCGAACCCGTTGTTTTGGAAAAACGATTAAGTAGTAACTAGAAAGGGAGAATATAATGGAAAAAAGAAAAGGGGAATTTGGATAAGTATAGAAGAGAGAAAAGAAATGGACAAAAGAAGTTGGGAAAATAGAAAAGGGGAGGGAAATTTTGGAAGAGGGAATTGATCTCAACAATGTCGTAGGGCAGACGACATTGTTGGCTAACACAAAGATCTTTTCCTTGGCGAAGCCAACCGATGGTGTAGGGTTGTGGGTGCATTGTCGTCAGCAGGTCCAACTGCTTGATGACCTCTATTGGGATTAGGTTCTATGACTACCTCTATCAATAATGAAATGAAGAAGAGCCTCATTTACCCACATCTGTGAGTGAAATATGCGTTCCTCTTCCTCTGGTTCTTCTCATTCGCTTGGCTAGACTTTGGTGGTAGCGACAATGGCATTGGGTTCAACATCGATAATCCACTTCCCTCCTTCTGGAATTGATTCAAAGTCATAATCGACCTTTGACTTGGAAGCCTTCAACTCGGCCTCGAGTGACTACTTGGAGAGGAATTATTCAATGTTGTGCCAAGGTATTTTATGGTATTCACACCATTTTCCCGTGTCCTTCTTCATCTTCTCATTTCCCTTCTTATGTTGTGTATTGGACTGGTTGTCCTAAGAGTGGCCATCTTTGATCTGTCCCTTGTTGTGTGGGTTGGGGCCACCTTTTCCCTGCTTCTGTTGTGAGGAGTTTGTAGATCCAAACTCTCACCTCTTCTACTTAAATTTCTACTCGATCTTGACAGCATATCTATAATCTGTACCCAATGAGGCGATTTCCAAAAAATCCATTTCTATTTGAATGTATCTATGCAAAAAAACCACAGTATTTGAGCACTAGATGTTGCTCAGAGTCTTTGATACCTAATTTGGTGCGCAGGGTATGGAAAATATTGGTGAAATCTAGTACTTTCTGGTCCCTTTCCTGATGCAAGGTGGTCCATCTGATGTATTGGTCTACGTAGCTTCCAACATGGTAGTATTGTTCTTTAATGGAATCCTGGAAAGAATCCCATGTAGGGGCAACCAAAAATATTGCATATTCTTCTATGGCCCTTTGCTCGAAGTAAGTATCTCACTAGTCCTTAACATGGGGGATGACCTTGAGGAGTTCAAAAGTAATCTTTTCCCTATCAGAAGATTTGTGTACTTAAAAATACCCTTCGAGAAGATTCAACGATTTATCTACAACATCTGCATCTATTAGCCCTTCAAATAATGGGATATCAAAATTGACCCATACCTTGAAGGCGGTTGAATGGCCACTTGATGAATATGATTCTCCTATGGGCAGTTGCCGAAGGATCTGCGCAAAGTTGTCCATCATTTCGTTCCTTTGTTGCGCAAGGGATTCCTCGAGCAACATTTTAAATGGCTCTCCTACTCCATCATCTTTCTTTCTATCCCCCATGGTTTGTTGTTAGTATCATTGTGACCGATCTTGCAAAGTCTCCGAAAAATAAATGTGGGGGACATGCAAAGTATCATTGTGGGGGACATGCACAAATAAAAATAAATGAAGAGCATACTACTCTGATACCAATGATCCAGATTTAGGAGCGGAATAAACTGATTAACAGACTGAATACAATAAACATAGAGATATGAAGAGCAACACAAATATCCAGTGAACAATATCTTCTATTGAATAAATGAAATAGGCTGAAACTATAAAACTGCAGAACTTAAACACTTGCTTGAATGGTCGTAGTTATCTATGAGAAGAGATGTGGATGCCATGCACATCTGTTTGAGGAGAATGATTACAATGAGGCTCCAGAGACCTTTTTTAACATTACGCATGAATTCCAAAACCCTAGATATCCAAAAACCTAACCCTAGGAGATGAAATGCCAAAAGTTATGTGGTCCCCTATGGGTAAGTTGGTACCTCGACCTCCTAGGGTCTTAACTTTTGCATACGACCTCTGTTTTAGGTGCATGATAGCCCATTGGAAAGGTATTTTTGTGAACTATGCATTACGCCATCAAACTTTGATTCCATCTATAGTTTGAATGTGGTGAGCCAAAACAACACTGTTTAGGGCCCCAAAATGGCCCTGGAAGTATGGAAAGATGTGTTGAGATCATGAAAACATATAAAATAAGCAAGTTAGATTACGTGGGAGGCCACCAGTATCCACCTGGAAGTTGTGTAGGGCCTTAGACAACTCCAGAAGTGTAGAATCCACAATTAAAAAGAAGCACAAAAGAACATGTTGAACTAAAAACTATTAAGAGGAGCCAGTTGGAATAGGTGGGTGGCCACCAATATCCACCTGGATTAGTGGCTCTTAGAAGAGAGAGTGAGAATACCTCCATGAAGTTTGTGGATGGCCTTAAATTTTCTATTAAGAAGTGAAGAAGGTGTATATCATAGAAAATGCTTTTTAATTAGTTTTGGATGTTGAGAAGCTATTGATAAAAAGAAGAAAAACAAGGGCTAGCAAAGAAAGGAGAAGGAAAAATAAATTCATACAAATGTGGTTGCAAACAGTGGTTAGTTTTGATGGGTACTTACCCATTGTTGGATTATTTAGCCATCATACTTTTAAAATCTACACGTTAATGATGACATTTAGTTAATTTTTAAAACCGTCAAATAGACGAGTGCATTCAAAATTTACCCATATTCATTTTCATATATATTTTTAAGATATATATGTCATATATGTTTATGACAATGAGATTTTGTATACGAAATTGTTATTATTTCCAAATTTGAATGTAGAAAATAGAAGAAGGTCGCAATCTCACTCGACTTTGACTCTCCTAGATGAGACTCTCAGATAAGCAGAAAATAAAATAATCCAACAATCTCAATTCTCCTAAATGAGAATCTCAGATAACCATAGATGATTCCCATGAGATGAGACTTTGATATATGTAGAGACTCTATCCAAATTGGTTCTTTGGACATGCTATAAAAATTCCATCTCTCTCGCGACTCTCATCATGCAAATTGTAATCCTACACCATGCACAAGCTTGAAGGTTGAGATTCACATCATGCAAAATACAATCCAACATTGAGCACATTGAAGCCTGGAACTTAAAGGTTGAGAGTCATGCAACACATCCACACCCATGGACCATCAATATTCTATATAAAATACCAACCTATGGGGAAAGAATACTCAAATCGTCTTTTTAATTTCCAATAGAAATAATAGAACCAAATTTTCTTGTTTATATGGGTGAAATACATATTTTTTATGTTGAGAGTTTTAATGCAATTTATTTAGTGTTTATAGCAGAGGATATTGAATCCTCAGGGTAAACAAGCCATCATTAAAGGGTAATACAAGAGGGATTGTCTTAATTGAAACAATTATGAGGATATTGAAGGTTTTAAATGGAATATGCTTGGAAGCACATGGCCAAATGTGGGAGATTCAACACACATAAATTAGATAGTGATGGTGAATACAATAGAGCATTAGTGCTACTACCTTATGATTTGAAATCTATTCATCGTCTTGATTATTGTGACCATTGGCTAGACTACCTTTGTATCATTGGGAATGTCCCTGTACACAAGTATTAGATATTTTTCGATATAATTGAAGCAACAAAAATACATATAATACATAATATTTAAATGAAGGAAAAAATAAATATAACAAGTCATGTGAAGGGCGGTTTGAAAAAGAAACCCGTCATAAAAAAATACTTGATGGGTAGGAGTGCCCGTCAAATTTATACCTTGGTTGAAAAGAGTGTTGATTGTGAAAGTGAGATGCATGTTATTGAGGAAAATGATGAGGAAAGTGTTTCTAAGGTGCATGTTGTTGGTAACATGCAAAAGGAGAGTGTAGAAGAAGGATTTGCAACAAAAGACTACAAGGAAAAGAGTAAGGAAAAGGAGTTTGTGTATCAAACTCAAGAAACAACAAAGATTAGCAATCTTCCCAAGAGAGTATAGGTGCAGACAAAAGATGTTATTGTAGCAGTGGGTGATGTTGCAAAAAGAATAAGTGTTAAAAATATGAGTGGTATTGCAACACCATAGTTGCAAGGGAGAGATGTTGCAATAGAAGATGGTGTTGCAGAAGAGATTGGGCTTGTAGTAGTAGAGTTGCAAGGATACAATGTTACAAAAAATGTAATAGTGAAATAACTGTAGATGGGAAATATTGACTCCCATAATTGTTTGAGTGTTGATGTGTTTGCAGGTGAAGAAAAAAACAGTTTACTTGAAGAACCGACGAAGAAAACCAAACAAAAGATGCAACATGGATGTTTCCAAAGTAAAGAAAACATTGAAGTGAATATGTAGAGCAACAACAAGTTGAAGATTATTGTATCAAAGGAGTTGTTGTATTCAAAACAAAAAATAATGAGGAGATGCTTGTGTTTCAAGCATTAGTGATGTTTGTTGAGACAGTGGTGATGGTGCGTAAGAGGGAGGATGAGGATGCAATACAGACCATTGAGTGGGAGAAGCTTGAGGCAGTGATCCCTATTAAGAGTGAGTGGCAATAGATTGCAAATATATTGAAGGTGATGAAGGTGAATTCTAAATAAGAAATGAAAGAAGGTATGAGGTGATGGCTACATTTGAAGAGTATAGAGGAAAAAAGTGAAGGCTACAAGAAGGAGAAAATGAATGTTATATGCAAAAGGAGAAGAGTGTAGAAGAGTAGAAAGAAGAAAATAAAGAAAAATATAAAACATCTATTAATTGGTGTTTCATCAACAACCTTATAATCAAGATGCTCAAAATTTTCCAACCATGGGAGTATGATTTAGAAGCATTCCTGACCAAGCAATATATCTTACATGCATCTGAATTCGTAAATAGGCGTGGAAGAATTATAAGTACTTCTAGTTCAAATTTCAAGACTTAGGTGTGCCTATTTTTCCTTAGGTGTGCATTTTAAATCTCTTGACATGCATTTTCCTGAATTATAAAATAAAGATAATTTTATTTTAAGCACTGTAAAATTAGAAATGGAGTCATGTCACAAGATGAAAATGTATTGTGGATAATTGAATGTATAAATCAGATCATTTCATAGAATTTGATTTGGATCCTTAACTTGGCCTTGGCATACATTTTAATGATGATGGTGTGCATTTACTGGAAATGTCAATAACAATGTCACTGTGCAATTTTGCAAGTAAATTGCATTTATATGGACATTAATCGAGGAAATCTAAGACATGGGTTTTGTGGCCATCATAACAATCTATTTATTGGAACCTACTCTTTCCTTATATCTATTGACTGAAACCTACTCTGGGTGTTCATTTTAGTGAAGGAAGGGAAGTTTGGTCAATTTCAATGTGCATAAGTTGCTTGCTTGGAAAATTCAGTATGGGAAAATGGAGGTGAAATTGGAAATTATGAGATACAGTTTTGTGGAAAATGTAAAAATCTATGAATTTTAAGTCTCGCTTTTCAAAAGGACACTTGTATGAATTTTTACATGTGTAATGTTTATTTAAATTAATGCATTTATGGTTTTGTGGTTTAATGTGGGTGCTTTTTTTTGTGACTTTGATTACAAGCCCCTCGGAATCAAGTGGTATCATAGCAAGTGGATCCTAAGATTGAATACTCTTGGTCGTAGTAGATAGTTCCAACAAAGAGTGAAGTGTTGAGTAGAATTGTTTGAGAAGAGGAGTGTGTCGATCCTGAGATTGAGGCTCCTAGCTCTAGTAGATAATTCTAGTAAAGAGAAAATTTCTGGGAAGAGGAGCGAGATAGTTTTTAGCATAAGTTGTAGAAGAGAAAAAAAAAAAAGAGTGAGTCGTAGAACAACCAAAGAAATTGTGGTGAATATTGCAAAGAGAGAGTGTAGGCAAGCAAATGTTGATTTAGAAGTGGTTGAAAACATTGTAGTGATTTTGCAACAAATAATAAAGACTATGGATGGAATTGAATTAGCTTAGGAGAGGAGAATACCAAAAAATGCAGAAGATGGAGGTTAAAGTGATGAACAAGAAGAGAACATTATGCTTTTAGAAGAATAAACAAAATAACTGAAAAGAAAGAAGTAGCCCTAAGATTCATGTATATTTTGGAAGTGTAGATTCAAAAGAGTTGATTAAGTAGATTGAAGAAATGCACCAGTGTTTCAAGTGCAATGAGACTGAAGACCCTAAAAATGTGAAGATTTCCTATGAAAGATTGAGTAATTGTGCATCTATGTGGTGGAAAATTGAAGATGGACAGAAGAAGAATAAGTAAAGAGAAGATTCAAAGGTGTGGTAATATTATTTCAACTATGAGAGGTAAGTTCCTAAATTTTGATTATCTTTCAAGCATGAGTAAAATATTAAAATATTTGTAGCAAGGAACACAATCTTTAGAAGGTTATTTTAAATACTTTTGTAGAGTGACTACAAGAGTAGACCTTAGAAAAGAGGCAAAGGAGAATCCCATGAAGTTTGTGGATGGTCTTAAATTGTCCATTAAGAAGAAGGTGTGGGTGAAGAAGATGGAGACCATAAAGAAGAACTTTCAATTAGGCTCAAAATCTTATAAGTTGTTCATAAATATAAGTTGTTCATAAAGATAGAGGAGAAAAGGAAAAGAGAGGAGAAGGAAAAATAAATTCTTCTATATGTAGTTGCAAAGAGTGTTGATTGTGAAAGTGGGGTGCATGTTATTGAGGAAAATGATGTGGATAGTGTGTGTGACGTGCATGTTGTTGATAGAATACCAAAGGAGAGTGAAAAATAAGGATTGATAGTAGAATACTACAAGGAAAAGCGTGTGATGAAGAATTTTATGCATCAAACTCAAGATGCAACAAAGAGTAGCAGTATGCTTGAGAGAGGGTATGTGCATACAAAATTTGTTATTGTAGTAGTAGGTGATGTTGAAGAAAGAATAAGTTTTGTGTAGATGAGTGGTATTTCAATATCATAGTTGAAAGGGAGAGATGTTGTAGCAGAAGATGGTGTTCTAGAAGAGAGTGGTCTTATAGCAGTAGAGTTGCAAGGAGATGATGTTATAAAAAAATAATAATGGAAGATATGAATATGGAAAATGTTGACTCCCATAATGGTTTGAGTGTTGGCATGTTTGCAAGTGAAGAAAGAAGTAGTTTTCTCGAAGAAGTGAAAAACCATACCAAACAAAAGATGCATCAAGGATTTTTCCAAAGTGAAGAAGATGTTGAGATGAAGATGTAGAGTAGAAATTCAATTAAGCCACACCAAGTTGAAGATGATTTCAATAGAGGAATGGTTGTAGTAAAAGGAAATAAGAATGAGGAGATGCTTGAGCAACAAGAAACAATGGTGTTTGTTGAGATATTGGTAGAGGATGGGGAGGTAGTAAGAACCATTAAGTGGGAGCGGTTTGAATTAGTGAGCCCCATTGAGAGAAAGTGGTAGTAGGTTGCAAAGATGCTAAAGGTGATGAAGTAGAAGGTTAAAATAAAAATTAAAGGTACGTATGAGGTGTTTCCTACCTTTGAAGAGTACAGAGGAAAAACGTGAAGGGAAGGAGAATAAGATGAACTCTAGATGAGAAAATAGAAGAGTGTGGAAGAGGAGAAAGAGTAAAAAAAGGAACAACATATAGAACATCCATCAATTGTTGTTTCATCAATGCCTTTTTGAGCATGATCCTCAAAATTTTCCAACCAATGGGAGTATGATGTAGGAGCATCCATGGCTAAGCAAGCTATCATGCATGCATATGATTTTACAGATACTTGTGGAAGACTTAGAAGTACTTTCAATTTACATTCCATGACTTGGGCATTCCTACTTTACCCTAGCTGTGCATTTTAAAGCTCTTGAGATGCATTTTCCTTAATTGAGGAAATAAGGCAATTTTGTTTAAGAATTATATAATTAGGCATTGAATCATGGCACAAATTGAAAATGTCTTGTAGATAATTGAATGAAAACTTGGATCATCTTATAGAATTCAATTTGTATTCTTAACTTAGCCTCAACATGCATTTTAATGACGATGGCATGGATTTTTGGAAATGTCAAAAACAATGTCAAAGGATAGTTTTGCAAGCAAACTATATGCATTTGGAGGTGAATTAAGGAAATATAAGACATGGGTTTTGTGCAAACATGGAATACTATAGACAATTAGGGGCAGTTTCCTTGTATCATGCATGGGGAATACTTGGTGTGCATTTTGATAAGGCCTCATAGAATTTTTGGACATTGCATACATATTAAAAAAACAATGTTTTTTTGCATAGTGTCAGGCCAAGATAGTAGAAAAGATAACTCCACACTTGATGTGTTTTGCATTAATACGATAGGTGCATATATACATAAGTAAATGACTCTTAGTATTCCACAACGGGTGTTTGTTCCTATCACCTACAATGCTTCATATGTACATTACTATTACAAATAATGTAACCACAAAGGATTATGTGTCCAACATCCCCCCCCCTTAATATGACGGGGCGTGTGTGAGTCCAAGCATCATTCTGAACTGCTCAAGTTTTTCTCTTCCAAGTGTTTTGGTGAATATGTCTTCCATTTACTCATTTGTGGAAAAGTGTCTTAAATGAATAATGTTTTCCTCTACATCATATCAAATCAGGTGATACTTTGTGTTGATGTGCTTGGTTCGATCATGGAATCTGAGATTCTTGGCTAAATTGATTGCAGAAGTATTGTCAACTAGAAGAGGAGTAGAATTAACTTGTTTCTCCTACAAATATTCAAGTATTCTCCTGAGCCACACAATATCCTTTGTCACTTCTGCAGTTGCCACATATTCTTCCTCCGTTGTGGAATCTATTGGGATTGATTGTTTGTGTGATCTCCAGGATACAGTTGTTGATCCAAGACTCATGAGATAGCCTGAAGTTGATACTCCAGTATCCTTATCCCCAACAAACTCTGAATAAGAACATTTGATCAAGTTGAAGTCATCTACCTTAGAGTACTTGAGTCCAAAATCTTAAGTTCCTTTCAAGTATTTTAGAACTCTTTTTGCAGTAGACCAATGACCTTCACAAGGATTTTTCATGAACTTGGAAAGAATTCGAACAACAAATGAAATTTTTGGTTTGGTAGCAATAAGATATATAGGACTTCCCTCAAGCCATCTATACGTGGTTGTATTCTCAAATTCATTTCCTTCTTTTGATGTGAGTTTAAAGTTCTATTCCATTGGAGTAGAAACATGATCGCACTCAACCATGCCAAACTTGTTCAACAGTTCTCCAATGTACTTCTTCTGGGAGATGAATATGTACTTTGGATTTTGAATCACTTCAATTCCTAAGTAGTAGTGAAGATGTCTCAAATATATCATCTTGAAGCCTTTCTTCAACTCTTTCTTTATATATGCAATGTATTTCTCATTGTTCCCTGTTATGAACAAATCATCTACATACACTACAAGATACACAAAATATTTTCCAACTTTCTTGACAAACAAAGTTGCATCGTCATGATTGAAATGATTGAAAATTAATTTCATAATATGCTTGGTTAAATTTTCATACTATGCTCATGATGCTTATTTCAAGACATATAAGGATTTGATGAGTCTGCATACCTTATGTTTTTTTCCCTTCACAACAAATCCTTTTGGTTGAGAAATGAACCCATTCTCTTTCAAGTCTCCATTCAAGAAAGAAGTCTTCACATCCATTTGATGAATTTTCCAACCATTTTTTGCTTCCATGGAAAATAGAGTGTGGATGGTATCCCATTTTGTTGTGGGGGAAAAATTATCGTCATAATCAACACCTTATTTCTATGCAAATCCTTTTTCCATGAGCCTTTCTTTATGATTTTCAAGTGAGCCATCTAATTTTTACTTGTTCTTGAATACCCACTTGCACCCTATTGGTTTTGTTCCAAATGGAGGGTCCACCAACTTCCATTTTCCATTCTTGATGAGAGCATCATATTCCTTATGCATGACTTCTTTCCATTCATCATGAGAATCAAATTCATTAAAGGAAGTTGGTTCAAGCTTAGTAGATAAATTCAACTCACAAACATATGAAACATCCATATCATCTACATCACCTGAGTTTGAATTATCTACATTACCTCCATCTTGTTATGAGGACAATCTGGTTCATGTCTTTCTGACCTCATCACGATGAGCACTTTCAAGTGTTTTTGTGAGACATTTTGGTGGAACTTTATGAGATGGTATAGGATGCTTAGGTGATTGCGATGGTACTAATTTCTCATCGAGCGTCATCTTTTAAATCCCCTCAATCATATCATCCAATTGAAATTCAGGTTCTGATGAAGTGGCAAGAAATTATTCATGTGGAGGTGATGATGCTACAAAAAGAGATTCCAAAGATTCACCCCATATATAGATTCCCCCTTCAAGATGTCGAATCTCATCATCAAATTCATGATATGTATTTACATGAGTGAATATGTCCAGATGACCAAGCTACCTCTCAACAATTTCATCTTTCTTGGTGGATTCAAGAAATGTCACATCTCTGGAAAGGATGAATTTCTTGTTTGTCTCATCGTAAAGATGATATCCCTTTGTGGTATTTGAGTACCACAATAAGATGCACTTCCAACTCCTTGCATCAAGCTTGATTATTTTCTACTTTGGAATCAAGGCATAGCAAGTGGAACCAAAGACTCTGGGATTCCTCACCGAAGGAATGTGGCCATACAAAATTTCATTTGGAGTCTTGTTTTTTATAGCATGAGATGGACACCTATTTTTGACATAACTGCACATAGAATTGCATCATCCCAAAACATCAATTTAACATTCTTGAAAAACATCATGGAACGAACCATATTTAGGAGTGTCTTGGTCATTCATTCAGCTACACCATTTTGTTGAGGATTGTAAGGAATTGTTGTTTGATGTTTGATCTCATGTTGGTGAAGGTAAATTTCAAAGTCATTAGAAGTATATTCTCTTCCATTATCAGTGCAAAGAGAGCCAATATAATATTGGGCTTTGTTATTAATCCATGCATGAAAATATTTGAATGTTTTAAAATATTGTGATTTGTCTTTTAACAAGTACACCCGACACATTCTGGTGTAATCATCAATGAAAGTCATGATATATTTTTTTCCATTTGTAGAAGGAACAAACATAGGGCCTCACAAATCATAATGAATCAATTCAAATTTTATACATTCTCTGGAAGTGGAATCATGAAAGGGTTGTTTGTTTTATTTTCCAAGGATGCAAGCATTGCATTGCTTCAATTTCCTAGGAATAGTAGGCAAACTAGAAACACGATTATTTCTTAACAAACAAAGATTTTCATAATTAATATGGCCAAATCTAGCATGTCACAAAAGACTAGATGACATTATACCCGATTCATGAGAAGAGAGGTATGCAACAATGTGTTTGTATGGGAATATGTCCCATTCAACTTAAACAGTCTTCCATCTTCTATTCCAGTCATGACAACCATTTTTTTCAGAATCCCTTCTTGTCTCAACTTTGCCAATGAACATATGAACAAAGTGGCCTTGTTGTCTGATGTGCAGAAGGGACAAAAGGTTTCTTTGCATCTCAGGAAGATAGAGTACATTGTGTAGATGAAAATGCATGAATCCAGGAAACTTAAGCCCGATGGTGCCAATTCTCGAGGGTTTGAGACTTGATCTATCTGCAAAGTACATTACACCATCTACATTGTCGTCAAAGAAATTTATTTGAAATGTCATGTGAGAGGTCAAACATGTTTCAAGAATCCATGCATATCCCCAAGAATCAAATGGAGTATTAAATAGATCTTTAGTTACTCCTATATTGTAATAGGAAACAACATAATGAACATGGGCTTTACCTACGGCTGATTCTAAGGTTTTACGTATGTCTTCTTCTTTACTATGCCTTTCTTCTTTGATCTTCTTCCATGAAATTTTGGATTCAATGGTTTCATGTGACCCATTCATTTTGCAACATGTACAATGAATATTGGGTTTTTTTCCAGGGATTATGCCAATCCCCCTGCCTCTGAGCTTCTTCTTCTTTACATATCCTTTCATTTCTTACTGATGGAAGGAAGAAATATATCTGCTTGAGTCTGATATTTACACACCACTATCTTTACACTCACTTCAATTGGGGTTTATCCTTGAGTGACTTCACTCAAAGGCTTACTTAAAATCAAAACGTCTAGCAAGATGAGATCAAACCAATTTGCAATGAGTTATTCCAAGGCGTCTTGGGCATTTAATAAATGTAGCTAGTGTGAAAAATAATTTTACACAACAATACCACCAATGCCAAATAAGAACTTCAGCCTTCAAAACAATTAGTAATGCAACCTTGTTACTCATAAAGAACCTCAACACTCATAGGTCTATAGATTTTATGAATGGATTTTGAAAGGTTCCTCCAAATCGAATGATAGAAGAGAAAATTTCATATACTGGGTAAATATAATTCGTTTCACATGAAACAAAGGATTCTCCTCATAAATGTTCATAAAAAACAAAAATCAGAATCTATTATGTCACGTAACTCCACTTGCTAGCTCGTAGCCTATAGAAAATCCTCATGTCATTGCATAGATCACTATTTCCATGCCATATATTAGGGTTCCATTCGATGGGTATGAGAGAGAGAATTGGGAGAGTCTTGTGAGCTTAGATTAGTAACAAGAGTCAAACATTGTCTGTGGATGAAAACCACGAGAAGACAGTGATACCACAGTGAGAAATTAGGGTTTAATAAACGATGGGCGACCTTACTGATATACCCATGATATTATTTTATCAATGTCCAGATCAATATTGCAAAAGAAAAAAATAATGAACAACGTGAGATAAAGGTCAATATTCCATAGAAAAAAGAATGAACAATGTGAGAAAAAGGTCAATATTGTAGAGAAGAAAGAATGAACAATGTGAGAGAAAGGTCCACTCGATACCACAGTTGCCGAGAAGCTTGAGTTGGGGTTATTTCTCAGAAGAATTCATGAATAATCTACACCAGGTCGAGCTCTATTCGATCGAGCACCAGACCGTATTCCATACCTGTCCGAACTTAACTGACTTTCAACGATCTTATGGAATATGTATCTCAGGTTGAGGGAGGTGTGCCCTCTGTAGCAACATGAAGCATAGAGAAAGATCATACTGGGAAAAAATTAGGGTTTATGTGAGTATTGTCTACTCGTGCGAAGAATATAGGCCCAAGAGAAGTGAGGGATTGAGAAACCCTAGTGCATACAGTCTACAGGAATCGATCAGACTGCAAATGAGTGGCAGAGAGACAAGAGATGGGTGCATATGGGATGGCAGAAGGATAGACGTTTCTTTCTATAGAAATGAAATGACCAGGGCTGAGTTAATCATGGATTTAGGTCAGGTTCTGATAGGCCAGGATGGCAGAAAAGATAACTCTACACTTTATGTGTTTTGCATTACTACAATAGGTGCATATATATACATAAATAAATAACTCTTGGTATTCCTCAACAGTTGACTATTCCTATCACCTATAACGTGTGTACATTATTGTTACAAATAACATAACCACAAAACAAACACATAGTAACAACTTTTAGGTCTCAAATTGAAATTTTGGAAATGAATAAAGGTGAGAAACAATAAAATATACATTTTCAATTTGAATTACACAATTCGGATAATAAATGAAGTAGGGGTGTGCATTTTAGAAAAGGAAAACAATTTTGGTCAATTTCAATAAAAATGGATAATAAATGAACTTGGGGTGTGCATTTTAAAAAAGGAAAACAATTTTGATCAATTTCAATAAAAGATTCGATACAATCAAATCTAGATTAATTTGGAAATTTTAAGATATGTTTTTTTTTTTTTTTGTCAGAATCGTGAGAATCTATGAATATAAAGTCTTATTTTTTCAAAAGTATGCTTGTATGAATTTGTTTTGTTCATTTTTCTAAGCTTCATAACAAAGATATTTATACTTTGTTTTAACAATATATTTGAAAATTTTGAGAAATTAATGCAAATTTAATATTTTTAGTGAATTGTTGTAGGTTGTTTTTTATTTATTTTTAATAGTTACAATAGTTGAAAAGAAAAAATCCAATGAGCACAAGCATAAATATGAAGTTTTTGAATGAAAAAAAGGGCCTTTAGCTCCCTTTTGATTTAGGATTTTGTAGTGTTTGTTATTTTGAGATCCAAAAAAACATATGAGTAGGTTTTATGAATGTAATAAAGCAAGCATTGGTTGTTAACTCAAATAAAAGTTGCAAATAATATTGTTGAATGCATTTTCTTTCATTCTTTGTGATAATAGATTGTGTGTGTAATGTCTATTTAAATTAATGCATTTACAATTTTGTGGTTTGTTGTGAGTGCTTTCACTATGTTACTTTGATTGCAAGCCCCTAGGCATTGATTGCATTGGAGATGCTAGAGCCTTATTATCAAAACACACAGAAATACATGAATCATGTTTCCATTATGTCATTATGTGGTTCTCTAGAACTTTGGTTGGGTCATTTGACAACTTAAATTGTCAAATCAGAAACTAAAATAAAATTGGCATGGATTGTGAGCTACACTACTAACTATAAAAGGAGTTTGTATGTCTTATACTTGTGGATCATACAAACTTTATTGAAACAAATGAAATTCTCTATATGATTAAGAATATATGTCCCTAATTCTTTGATCCATTTAAAACCAAACACCACACCAACAACATGACCATTTTTTCACTATAATGTACATTTTTTTTCATCTTTTTTTTTTGTATGTATATCTTTTTGGAAAGCTTAATTGGGAAAATCCCCAATCCAAACAACAAATTGAAAATTCGTTGCAAGTTAGAAACACCCAAACTTTTTAAAACCATGCATTATGACTCTTAAATTATTTTCACTCAGAAAACACAGAAAGTAGATTGCATTGTAAAAAAAATAGAAAAAACTCAACTTTTCTATAGAAATGAACAACTCTCGAAATGTAATCAAATCTAAGAGCTTTACCTAACTCAAAATATCATACTTCAAAAACCCAACTCATTTCTTTCAATGTACCCATTTTTTGCACCTCATTTATATCAATCCTAGCTCATTTTAAGCACAACTACCCCCTTAAACAACATAACAACATAATAGATTAGGGAAACAATGCTTAAGACATATTTACAAGTTGACTAACTTTTCATAACAATGTGTATGACAATTCAACATAGAAAGGATGCAAACAATTGACACAAATGCAACAATTTTTTTATGGAATATTATTCTTATAACAAATAATCCAAATGCAGATATAATAAGTCCCATCTTACAAAAACCAATCCAACACAAATCTCTTCTTGAAATCTTTCTCTAGTTTTTCCCTAGGAGAATTTTAACCTACAACTTGTAACCTTAATGTGGATTTCCACATGTAACAGCACACAAATGTAAAACCTATTGCTAAGGAATAGGCTGGAATTTAATGAATATACCAATGTCATCTACAAAATCCTAAATGAAAGGCTTAGTATGGGTAGTACTCAAACTACCTAATGAGACAAGCCAAAAAAAATATTATTTTTATTAAAATTAAGAATTCTATTTTATTTTCTACTTCTAACAACATGGTGAAAATATACACACATTCCCTAGCTACAAATCCCAAATATCCAATATTTGTTGAAAGCTTGGTTAGAGATCTTATTCATCTTTACAATAAATGATGTTTGTGAAAAAAATGTTGTACATTAAAATATATATATATTATCCAAATATAATTCAATTGTTTTATTGCATATAACAGTGAAAAACCAATATCCACTTTCAAACTCAAATGATTTCTCTGGAAGAATACACATTATGTGTCCAAAAAGCAAAAAGAGTTCAATACCCTACATGTATTGTTGATGATTTTTTTTTATTGTTGTTAATAATCTCAAGTGAGATGGAAGTGATTTCTCTGTAAGAATACACATTATGTGTCCAAAAAGCAAAAAGAGTTCAACAATACCCTACATGTATTTGTTGATGATTTTTTTTTAATTGTTGTTAATAATCTCAAGTGAGATGGAAGTGATTAAAGAATTAAGATAATAATCTCAAGTGAAATGGAAGTGATTAAAGAATGAAGACATGTGACTACATATTTAATAAACATTAAAATCAATTAACAAATGAAAGAATTTAAAAACACAATATCTAATATTTGATAAATCTCTGTAGAATTTAGTAGTCAAATTGTTGCTCGGAGGGGTTCCTTTGTCCCACAAACAAGGGGGTATCATACACCAATTTGGTGTCTATCTTGGACGTGACCTTAAAATTACCTTATTATTATTATTATTATTGACACCCAAAATAAATTTGAAAATAGTCGAGAACTCATTATAATTCTGTCCAAAATGAACCCTCAAAAATCAAAAGGATGAAGGCATGGAAATATGCAAATGGGTTTTCTTGTTTTTATCGAGATTCATTTTTTTCTTTGTTACATCTTGTGGTTGGGAGGATATTGCTCAAAATATTCAAGAAATAAAATACAAGGAATAACAATTGGTTATTGAAAGCCTTGGCCAATAATGTTGTCATAGCAACCAAGCACAATATATTTTTAATCTAGACACAAATTTCTTTGAAACAAGACAAAATGTGGCCAAAATGAGTCCCACATGACTCTGAAGAAAAACAAATTAAATCCATAACAATGCCACACAAAAACAAGGTAGGGAACATCTTCAGAATCTATGCTAGTTAAGGCTCAAACATAGGTAGACTCGCAAAATTTTATTGGACAAAATGTTTAAAATTTAGTCCATTGGAACACCATCAATGACATGGGTTGATTAGGAAGTCAAGTTTGGTATGATACTCAACCAACTATATATTTAGGATCAAGTATTATGGCCCCAAAAATATGGATAGGGATAAACTTGCAAACAAAAGAACATGGACTAATGACAACCATATAAACATGAATCTAAAATTTGGTCCTATTTTGTACTATTGCAAAAGGAAAACCCAAGGCCATAACAATTGAATATTCAAAGCCTTGGATAGAAACACCTTCATATCATTGAAGCACATTCATTTACCCTAGACAAATTTCACTTTGAAGCAAGGAAAAACAAGACCCAGATCACTTGCAAGAGAATCAAAACAAAATTCATGTCATCCTCACAAAAGGAGTTCAAAACTTGTTGTAGTGAACCCTCAAACTAGGAAAACCTAATATTAAGTTATTCCTCTATTGATCTAATAAATTACACCAATCCAAACCAGGGAAAGCAAAGTTGCATCACAGTGTTCAAAAGAAGAATGCAAATGCTACTAACAATTTTCTAAATAGACAACATGAGGGTGAAAACAAAAAAATGGGTAACACTTTTTGGAGTGAGGAGTGCCAAGGGCAGTGCGATGAGGCCACACAAAAAGTCAAAAAAAACCTAGGCTATGATTTTTATAAACTCTTACCAAGTGTTTGTGAGTTTCTAAAATAATATTATGAAAAAGTCTCAGCCAAAATATTTTCTCAGTTGAGAGCTTTTGGTCAACTATAACCACAAATTCTACTACAATTTTTACAAACTTACAACTTCAACAAGGGTGCAACCCTACAATATTTTAAGACCATTTTTCATCCCACTACCAATGGATTCATATTCGAATATGGTTTGTAATGATATAATAATTATTGATTTTCATTAAGAAATCTTATTTTAAAAAAAAATTGTTATAAACCTTATCACTTAAGAATTTTTTTGTTCTCAAAAGTGTCTGAAATGAAAAATTCAATATTACCAAAATCATAATTAAAATTTTGTAAAAATCATAGTGCCCTTCCTCGCATTTTCCTTTTCAAAAGGGTAATTTTAGTTTTACTGATAATGATTACATGTAAAATAAAATTGTTTCCCATAGAAAAGTGTTGATACGACATTGTTTTTGTTGTTTTACTCTATTTCGATAAATAATAAAAAAATAGTACTTAAAACTATAAAATAAAAAATTATAGCCTAGGCACAAGTGCAGTATGTGTAAATTATGAGCATACATATTTTTTCCTAACATGAATAATTATCTCTTAAAAAACTAGATGTTCACGTAGGTCACTCATTATCCTTACCCAAAATTTTGAAGTATATGAAATTAATAAGCATTAGATTTATTCCACTGTATGTCCATAAATATTTTTAAAAAGGTACGAGAATGGATGTAAGAAAATTCTCTACAAATCCGCTTTTTACTTCAAAGTGGAATTCTCAAGCAAAATATGCGCCTAGAGAGGTTGAAGTTGAAGAAACAAAAACTTTTTGCAATTTTCTTTGTTAAAAACAAGAAAAAGTGTTATCCATTTTCATGTATTCACCCATGAATCACCTCTTTTTTTATAGGTCAATCACCTCTGGATTTGCTACTAGTGTCTATTATGCCAAACAACCTCCACCCAAAATTTGTATCCCACTGGACAACACAATGTAGGGGCAAGAATTTGGGAATGACAATATTTAGAAGAAACGTTTTTTAGTTTTTTGTATAAACAATGTATAATTTTTCTAACAACATTTGTGCTAAATAAATTATTACTCCGATGAAGAAAAACCTAGCTCCAAATCTTCATGGTGTTTTTATTGCATGCAAGCTAAAGAAGAAGTCCATAGCATAAAACCAAGGACTAGTAGAATACTATACTAAACAAAAAGAAGAACTCCATAGCATAAAACCAAGGACTAGTAGAATACTATACTAAACACAATTTTACACTGATGCATAATTTTGAACTCCAAATATTCATAATCTCCCATTTGTATGCAAGCTAAACTAGAGTCTCTCCAAATCTTAAAATGAGAGACTGTGCTAAAATTATGTAAATCAATCCTACAAAATTTATGTTTCAAGCATGGCCCAAGTTCTTAAATCATGTTATTTAAGTGGCTTTAGCCCAACAAACATTCACAAGTATTGTTAAAGGGAGACAATGCATTTGGAGGTGCAATTGAAAGTATGGTCACCCTTAAGATACAAGATATAAAAGCAACTATTTTAGTTTCATACGTAGGTTATATAAAAAAATTCCCAATCAACAAATTGTGCTAAATATAATACTACTCCAATTCATAATTATGATCTCCTATTCTTTTACTGTATGCAAGATAAAAATAATTTGTAGAGCGTTAAACACAATATTACTTTGATGCAGAATTTTGATCTCCAAATCCTCATATTATCGCTATTGTATGCAACCTAAACTAGAGGCTTTACAAATCTTAAAACTAAGGACCATGTTAAAATTATAAAAAACAAGTCTATGAAATTTATGTTCCAAGCATGGCCCATGTGCTTAAAGAACAATATTTAAGTGACTCTAGTCCAACATACATTCACAAGTATTGTCAAAGAGATACAATGCATTTGTAGATGCAATTGAGCTAGAACACAAAGGAGTATTACCACCCTTAGGATATAAAAGTAAATCTTTTAGTTTGGGACAAAGGTTGTATAAAAAATTGTAGTAGAAGATTGTGCTAAATACAATATTTCTCCAATGCAAAGTTTTGAGCTCTAATTCTTTTGTTGTATGCAAGAAAAAAAGTATGTATGGAGTGTAAGAATAGGCACAATTCTAAAAATATATCAAACAAACCCATGTAATTTTTGTTCCAAGCAAAGTCTGTAAAACAAATTATTCAAGTTGATCTTTTCCAAGAAACATTCAAAAGTATTGTTAAAGAGACAGTTTATTTTTAGATGCCATTAAACTATAACATAAAAAACATGAGTACCCTAAAAACCCACAAGACTAATATAAAAATTCCACAAAAAAATCAGTAACTAGTGGTTTTGATGTCCATTCACTATAGAACATGAATCATGGTAATCTATCGAAGAATAGATTACGAAAGAATGAAAATAAATAGCTTGCACAAAATTTCTATTATGCATTATTTGTTGGGTATGTGTTATATTCTTTACATGTGTGTGTGTGGGCGCATCAGATTCGACAATTGTGTCTGATGATCCCTCTAGTAGTTCTCTTTGTGTCGTGTGCATCGGGCGCTTCCTAGGGGGGTCCCAGGGGGGGACAGGTATACCCCCCTTGGTTACGTGTAGCGTTCGGGCAACGCCCCGAAATTTGTTTTTTGGGCGTTTTTTGCTATCTTAGCAGATTTTTCTACTTTTAGCGGTTTTCTAAATTAGTCCCAGATTAAGGGATTAAGGTTTTGGTATCTACGGGATACCTAAAAAAATTGTATATATATTTTATGGTGAATGCTGAAATTAATACAATGAAGTATTGAAAGGTTTTCTCCCAGTTAAGGGTTTCCGGTATAAATCTTTGTGTACTATGTGTATGAGCCATTGATTAATTTCTGTTTTACTTAAGAATCTATATGCATTGCTCTACTTCACACGTTTAAAACTTACATTATTTTGAGTCACAAGTTCACAAGCCTTGGAGCATCCTATTTTGGCCCATGTAAACAAACGTGCAATCATTTAAACACACATTGGCATGTTTGCAATTGATTAATAATTGTTCTCAATCTAGTGGGTTTTTGTTTTTTGCAACAAATGGATTAAGTCGCTAAGTCAACCATGGACTATGGAACCCTTGGAAGGCATACAACCATGAAACTCTAAAGCACAAAATCATTGATTTGTAAACTATCATGGATATTCCATTGGAATAGTTCGTCATAATAGATTTGATAAATAAAACTGAAATCTACACTAAGAAGGTTACATTCCTTTAGATTCCAGAATCTTTGGTTATTGATTTTCTGCTTATGCATGAAATATATGAAATTCAAAAAATAGAGAATAGTAAAATAAAATCACACACTATCCACAAAATAACACAAAGTTTTTCTCTGGGAAACCCTTATGGGAAAAAACCTAGCTAAAAGGTGAGGTTGTTCTACTCTCTTTTCTCTGGTATGGAAATAATGCAAGTACAAAGGAGAGGGAACTCTCTATGGAGTCATCTGAGACCTATGGCATGTTATGAAAATACAAAACATTAACCTCCTCTGTTATTCTCTCTAATTTTCCCACTCCCAGTTGTTCTTCTTTGCTATGGAACAACATACAATAACATAGAATGGAACCCCTTCTCCTCATAGTGGTCATGTATTTAACATAGTCTGATAACCATCTAGGGTTAGGGTTTTGACTTCCTCAACCCTCAATTGTGATAAGTTTTTGGACCTTCTAGAATATTCTTTAAAATCATCACGTGGCTAGCCCGATATGCACGCGTAACAGGGGTTGACGAGGCATCCTCTCTTACCATGGTGGTCAACATGATAGGTCAACTTGCGGAAGACATAACTTTTGCATACCAGCTCTGATTGATGTGATGTTTTCACCATTTGAAAGGTATCGATGTGTAGAATAGAATCACGATGTTCCATATATTTATAGGAAATATTTGACCCAAAAAAATGTTGTTTGATGCCTCAAAATGACTCCAGAAGGTTTCAAACCCCAATTTTCCTAACTAGGACCTGCCATTAAAATGACCTTGCAAGTTGATTCCTCCAATTTTTCAACTTTGAAATCATTGAGATAGATGAAAAATAATATAATGATCTAATATGGATCAATCACCAACATATTATTTTCCAATTTCACACATGCAAGTCCAAAAATAACATGCCTATGTCAAACAACCAAAACAAGGGAAATGGAAAATGAAACACCTTCTTTGTATGAAAAACATTTTGAAATGAATCCAGAGCTCAAATTGGAGATGATAAGAACAAATGCAAGAAAATATGCTATTAGATTTATGAAACTTACATCAAATACGACAATGATTTGGACTGATAAGAACAAAAGTGTTGGCAACCCAAAAAAGTGACGAGGCCAACAATGTTTGACTACAAACATAAGTTTATGGTACATAGCCATAAAAGTAAAAAAGAAGAACAAATGTAAGGCATGGAAAGCATGGGAAAAAAAGAACGCATGGCCAAATGGAAAAGGACTCATGTTTTGAAATGCAAAAAATACATAAGTGCATACCTTATTTTCCCATGGAAAATGACCTTCATAGACGACACCACAAAAATTACATAAAGCCACACTAAGTTGAACAAAAGAAGGGAAAACTCAATTTGTAATATTCAAGATATAAAATAGTATGCATAATAGAAATAATTAGCTAGAAATGGTAGATAAACAACGATATAACCAGAACAACACCACAATAATACCAAAATAATACCAGAATAACACCAGAAAGAGCACTTTGATTACTCAGAGTAATGTTCGCTTGCCTCATCAAGCGGGAAACCTCCAGTAGAGAAGAGCTCTATTACAATAATATCCAAGACAAAACTTCTCATACCCTCTACTCCTATTTATACTAAATATGTCTATCCAAAAGAACAATCTAGAGGAAGATCCTTCTAGAAGTGGAAGCTTCTATTAGGACTTCTTACATTTGACTTATTATTCCTTATTTCCAGGCCTTATTAATATTGACCAATATTACATGGAAATATATTATTCTACCTATGTGAGGGGTTAGGTACCTAACATATCCTACCCCTTAAAAACAACCTTGTCCTCAAGGCTTGAGATGAGGAAATCGATGCAAAATGGTAGTTAGTTCCCAAGTGGTATTTGTTGGAGTTGTATCTTTCCACTGGACTAACACTTTCTTGATGGTGCGTTGACACAGACGACGCTCACGCTGGTCCAAAACTTCTTGTGGTTGTAGCCAAATGGAGTCTTATTTATCCAACTCAGGAAGGTTTGTGTGAGTTTGGAACTTAGTTCCAATCACCTTCTTTAAGAAGGAAACATGAAAAATAGGATGGATCTTAGAATGATTGGGAAAAGATATCCGATAGGCCACCTGTGCCACATGCTTGAGAATGGTATAAGGACCATAAAATTTGGGTGCTAGTTTCTGACAATGGTCAACCTTGAGGGAATTTTTATTGTAAGGTTCCAATTGAAGAACCACATGATCTCCTTCTGCAAATTGACGTTCAGAGTGACCTTGATCTACTTGTTGCTTCATGTGATTCTGGGCCATGACCAAATTCTCTTTGAGGATACGGAGAATAGCCTCTCGAACTGTAAATGTTTGGTAAACCGCTCGAACATTCGAGACACCTGGCAAGTATGAGAGAAATGAAAGTGGATTTTTTCCATATACCACTTCAAAAGGACTCATGCAGGTAGTTGTATGGTAAGAAGTGTTGTACCACCATTCAACTAGTGGTAACCATTGAGCCCACTGATTTTTCCTTTCTGATGCAAAACACCTCAAATATGTTTCCAAACACTTGTTGACAACTTCAGTTTGACCCTCATTCTGGGGATGATAAGTTGTGCTGAGATGCAATTGGGTGCCTTGTAGCTTGAAAAATTCTTGCCAAAAATGTTGGTGAAAGTTGTGTTGCGATTAGAAACAATAGAATGAGGCATGCCATGAATCTTGAAGACATGATCCATGAAAAGTTGAGCCACAATGGAAGTTGTACATGGGTGTTTAAGAGAACATAAATGAGCATACTTGGAAAGATGATCAAATACCACCATGATGACTGATTTATTTCTCGATTTAGGTAAGCCTACAATAAAATCCATAGAGATATCCCTCCAAATAGTAGGTGGAATAGAAAGCGGTTGTAGTGTGTTAGGAGATTTGACTACTTCTCCCTTGTTGTGTTGACAAACATCACATTCGGCCAAAAAATTGCGAACATCTTGTTTCATACCATCCCATAAAATAGAACGTTTGACCTGGTCATAGGTTTTGCTAAACCCTGAGTGCCTAGCGGTGGGTGTAGCATAAAGCTCAGAAAGTACATGGATTTAAGTTTTGATTGTTTACTTAAATACAGATGGCCTTTGTATCTAAGCTCATCATTAATATAAGAGTACCTTGGGGAAACTGGAGAATTGGCCTGCCATTGTTGTATCAGATGTGAACTTTTGGGATCATGTAGCCATTTCTGGCAAACAACTGGGAGATAATATGGTATAATGAAGGAGAGAGAAAAAAGGTACCCTTCATTGTCATATTTTCTAGAAATTGCATCAACAACCACATTGTCTTTGAATTTCTTATAAATGATATCATAATCATATCCAAATATCTTAGTCACCCATTTTTGTTTCTCTAGGGAGGAAAGGCATTGTTCCAGAAAATAATTGAGGCTTTGATGATCTGTCTTAATTTGGAAGCGTTTCCCCAATAGATAAGGGCACCAAAGATCCATGTAATGAAGAATAGCCAACATTTCCTTTTCATATATTGATTTTCCCAAATGTTTCTCTGACAGTTGTTTGCTGGTAAAGGCCAAAGGACAACCCTCTTGCATAAGGACTACTCCAATTCCTTTCCTGGAAGCATCACATTCCAGGAAAAAGGTATTTGTTAAATCAAGAAGGGCCAGGAATGGAGTGGTGCACATGGCCATTTTCAAGGTTTGAAAATCCTGAGAAGTTGTTGGAGTCCAAGTGAAAGAAATATTTTTAAGTATTGAAGTGAGAGGTGTCGCAATATTTCCATAATTCTTAACAAATTTGCGATAATAGCCTGTTAAACCCAGAAATCCACGCAAGATTTTGAGATTCTTTGGGTGAGGCCAATCTTGCATAGCTTCAATATTTTTAGGATTCACCCAGACACCGGCCTCACCAACAAGATGACCCAAGTACTCGACTTCTGAGGCGCCAAAAGAACATTTAGATTGTTTGAGGAAAAGTTGGTGCTGATAGAGTAGATGGAGAACTCGATCCACATGAGCAAGATGGGTTGTCCAGGTTTTACTATAGATGAGGATATCATCAAAGAAAACTAAGACAAAATGATGGATAAAATCAAGGAAGACGTGATTCATGAGGCTTTGGAAAGTGGAGGGAGCATTACACAAGCCAAAGGGCATGAACAAAAACTCATAGTGGCCCTCATGAGTTCTAAATGAAATATTGGGAATGTTTTCCTCGTTCATAGGTATCTGGTGGTAGCCAGAACGAAGATTAAGTTTATTAAAGAACTGGGCACCACTCAATTCATGCAAGAGGTCATCAATGATAGGAATGGGAATTTTGTCTTTAATGGTGAGTTTATTGAGGGAGAGGAAGTCAGGAAACATGTTCCAAAAAAATTATTTCTTAAGAACCATGACCACAGGAGAAGAGTAGGGGCTCGTACTAGGGTGGATAACACCTGCATTGAGCAATTCTTGAACAATTTTCTCAATTTAATTTTTTTGGGAAAAGGGATGACGATAGGGACAAATATTGGGAGGAAGCCTTTCGGGGACAAGGGTAATGGAATGATCATGAACACCACGGGAAGGAGGGAGTCCCTGGGGAGTGTAAAAAACCACTTGATGTTTAGAGAGGATGGATTGGAGGTCCTGCAGCATAGAGGGTGTCTAAATGGCTTGAATGGCATGGAGTTGTGCAATAATGCCAGAATGAACTTTTTTGCGCAGCTTTTCAATGCGATGGGAACTGATGATCTCCAAGGAACCGACGATGATGCCTTGGAACTTATATTGTTGGCCCTCCTAGTCAAATTACATAGTTAATTCCTTAAAATCCATGAAAATGGGACCCAAAGTCCTAAACCATTCCGCACCCAACACAATGTTTCAACCACCCATGTTGATATCAAACATGTGAGATTTCATGTGGTACTGACCAATTTGGAGACACACATTTTCATAACACTCTCCACATTTCATCGACCCACCATTGACAATCATGATTTGAAAATTATTGATGGCACATATATAGCGATTAGTTTCTTGGGAAATGCAATGATGAATAAAATTATGGGTGCTTCCACTATCAACAAGAATGGTGATCTTCTTGTGCTTAATGTAACCAATTAGCTTGTGGGTTTGGGGCACAGATAAGCCAGTGAGAGCATTTAGGGAAATGAATGATTCTACTTCGGGAGGTTCTAAGGGAGGGGTCATGTTAGTGGGTTTAGGTGACACGACCACAAGGGGAGCCTCAACATCGTCTTCTGAAACATCCTCTGAGATGGCCATAAAAATCTTGTGTTCCTTGCACTTGTGCCCAGGAAAATATTTGTCATCAAAATTATAACAAAGGCCTTTGAGTTGGCATTCAACCATTTCTTCCCTAGTCAATTTCTAGATCTTTATTGAAGTAGAAGGAGGAGTGGGAGTGACTGGTTTAGTGCAAGGAATAAAGGAGGGTTTCTGGTTTTGAGAGGAGACAACCTATTGTGCTTCCTTAGATATTTAAGTAGTGTCCACCCAACTCTGAGGTTGAGCCATGAGGACATGGGAACGAATCTCATCCTTGAGGCCACTAATAAAACATTCTCAGAAAAAAAAGAATTAGACATGCCCTCTGTATGAAAATCCAATCCCTCAAAAGAGGCTATAAATTCTTCCACTATGCAAGATTGTTTCAACTTTTTCAAGCGACCTAAATGGTTGGTGGAAGTGTCAAAGTGTTCATAAAGATCTGCCACAAAGTGTGTCCAAGCCACATACCCTTGGTGGGAATTTTTTCTCCATTGCCACCATTTCCAACGTTCTTGATCTAGATGGAGAACACCATACCGAAGTTTGGCCAACCCATATGTAATTCCATACAAATAGAAATAATGGTCCATTTGATTTACCCAGCCATCAAATTTGGTCACATCCACACACGGAAGGCGTACGTCACGCTGAAAGTGATGGGGTTGGAAATTCTGGGAATGAGAGGAAGTTTCACCTTCAGTTTGCAAAGGTGGGTCAGATGAGGGAAGATCTGCAAGGATGCGCATCTTGGCGCAGATCATCGTAGTGAAGGAGACAAGCTGGGTATTGAAGGATTCAAGTTGGGTAGCAAGGTCTTGTTTGAGGTCTTGTTTTAGGTCCTCTAATTTTGGCTTCAATGGAGGAATGCATGTTTTTATTGATGGGGCCAACATTGGCACTGATTTGTCTCACTTCTTGTTGGTTTTCAGTGAAATTAGAGTGCAAATAAATGAAGCGAGCTTCCAAGTCTTGGTTACGGGTGTGGGCCATGATGAAGAGGGAACACAAAAAGGGGTGGGTGGGACCACAAAGAAAATGGATTATGGGTGAAGTGTATCACAATGATCAGGGCGACAAGTGGAATCTAATGGGGTAAATCCCAAATAAGGGTGTTTGAAGGGGGTCGGGTCCACGAGAAAATTTTTTTGCTGAAAAATGATAGCTATGATTGTGATAAGGGAGTAGAGAGGAATCCAACGTGATAGGTCTCAAATAATGGTGCCAAAAAGACATCGATTTTTTTTTAATTTACTCATGCGGAGTTATACTCTGATTTGAAGAATACTGCAGTGATGAAATGCCCAAATGCTTAACAGAAGAAATGTGCAGTTATTTTGCAACCTGAATGCATGAGACATAGTTGCATAGCAATATATCGTGTATGTTTTTTTTTTGTTTTCATCCCAAGGGTTAGGGTATTCAAGGGTTTTATAGACAAGAGTTTTCCTTGTGCTATAGCTCTCTGATATACATGCGAGGTCCAACAGTAGTACTCAACCCAATATCTCAGGGCACCAACTAAGGAGTCTAGACCGTGCCCATAGCCATACAAAGCGACTACCCAGGTACTAGAGAGTATCTTTGTGAGTGTTTTTCTCGATGGAACTATAGCAGTCAAGCGGCCAATCGGTTTATCTATGGAGGGCTTCAGGAGATCTAGGTCGACCCATATACAGGTGTTTTCTAATGCGCTACCACTCAAAGGGGTACCAATAGGGGTTACAAGAGTGGAAAACAAATGTGCGCTTAAGTACCACTTGTATTTCCCGTGTGTATGAATCCCTGACTACAAGTTTATGCATATAACGACAGATCTATGTAGCTTAAAGACATTGGAATATGTCTCTACCCTGAAAAATATTTAACCCACAATTTTCTTTCGAGGAAGGTTCTCTAATACCACTTGTAATATTCCAGATATAAAATAGTATGCAGAACATAAATAATTATCTAGAAATGGCAGATAAACAACCACATAACCAGAACAACACCACAATAATACCAGAATAATACCATAATAACACCATAAAGAACACTTTGATTACTGAGAGAAATGTTCACTTCCCTCTTCGAGGGGGAACCTCCAACAGAGGAGAGCTCTATTACAATAATTTCCAAGACAAAAATTCTCACACCCTATACTCCTATTTATACTAAATATGTTTATCCAAAAGAAAAATCTAGAGGAAGATCCTTCTAGAAGTGGAAGCTTCTATTAGGTCTTCTTACATTTGACTTATTCTTCCTTATTGCTAGGCCTTATTAATATTAACCTCTATTACATGGAAATATATTATTCTACCTACGTGAGGGGTTATATCCCTAACACAATTCAACCTACGTTCAATCAAGACAGATGCAAATTAGAAACCACCAATAGAACAAAACATGGATGCCCAACAAACATGGATCATGAATCAAAATTGAAAATCCCCAATATTGTAGCAACTATTCAACCAAAGAGACATGAACATAAGGCCCTACAACAACACCAAAATGTAATCTCATACATGACAAAACCACAAATAATGCAACAATTTTGCGAAGAAAAAAACAGAATAACTACATACTTTAATCTATAAAGTGAAACAGAGTTGGAAAATTGAACAGTAGGACAACCGATTTGTTCACAAATTAAATAACTTCAATAGGGAATACAATTCATCCAAAAACTAGACACAATCAAATTTGTTTTAATTTTCCAATATGACAATGCACAACATAATTTGAATCCACTAGTAACCAAAAAAAGGTATCTATCTCGAGCCATCACTAAAGGTATGAAAATCATTAGAGCATGGTCCCTTCCTTTAGTTAGTGTGGCTCATCATCCTTATACATACACTCCTTCCTCTAGTGATCAACTCTAGGATACTGAGGGAGGAAAGACTAGGTGCTCATCAAATTTATATTCCACTCCCTATGGTGTATGTTTTTTTATCATGTAATACATCTTGTTATTAGACTCCAAAACCTATGTTCCATCAACAACCTAACCAAAGAAAGACAAACAAAAATATCTACAAAAACAAACATTCTTTATAGTTAACGATAATTAAAAATATAAATAAAATTGCATGGTTTTATGAAGTCTAAAGTCTAAGTAGTTGCCTTTGCTTCTTTGGTATAAAATTGTTATTGAGAAAAAACTTGTAATGTTTATGCATTTCACGAAATAGAGATAAGTCTCATTGTTATCCTATAACTACTTATACGATCATGAAGTCCTACACCACCTTCATGTATTTCACATTATAGGATATAGTTTTTATCCTAAGTGTGTATTGGATCATATTTTGCCTCCTCCTAACCTTATCTCTTAATGAGGTGTTGATGTGAGAGTAAATGTAGTTTTTAAGGTGGTTCCATTCATGTACTATAAATTTGTATCATTGGAATGGATATTGTAATGAGAATGAGAATGAGAATGGCTTAAATCCTTTTCGACCAAGTTTTTGTGTCTTGCTTGTGTTCTACTTCTTAACATACTAACATATCTCTTATGGTTTTAAGGGAATGATAGCACCATGGTAGTTTTCCATGGAAGGTTTGCAATTTAAAAATTGATGAAGGAAGATAATGGAGATGTTGAAGAGGAGACTACATTGCTAAATATCATGGAATATTGCTCGATTCTAGTGTTGACAACATTTGTATGGTGAGTTTTCTGACAATTATTTAAGAAAAGGACCGTCATCGAATTCCAATTATGGAAGCATATCTAAATTTTCATTTTGTTATTATCTATCAGTTCTAAAAAAATTTTATCTTTGGATTTTTTATGTCTATTAATGTGGTTAGTCAAAATTAGTTCTCAATTGTTGTGCTATCAAATCAAAACAAAATTTGATTCTTGTGTCATGTGTATGGTCTTAGTCATTTGTGTAATGAAACTTGTTTTTCTCGTGAAAAATCTACACAAGGCCTCAAAATTAGTAAGAGATAAAGCCATTTCAGGTTTATGGTTAGAGTCCTTCACTACAAGGAGAACACCGTGTAGCGAAGGTTTTTGCATAGGTTTTTAGTGTTACAAGATTTGGAAAAAAATTCAAAAAAACCTTTGCTACAACATCTGCTATCCCAAGTGGAGGTTTTAACGTATGCTCCATATAAATGAATAAAAATTGGGTGACCGAAGGTTTTTTCTATTTTTTTTTATTGGTAACAAATGCACTAGTGCATTTTAATTCAAACACACAGGTGTATTCTTAAGAAACAATCATAGGTGTGTTCTTAATAAACATACATCAGTGTGATTTTAGGTAACATGCACCGGTGCACACACACAATCACAAAGCCCTAGTTCTCTTAAAATTATTATACACCGGTATTGTATCTTATGTTATATGAAACATTGGTGATTTATTGTTACTGTACACATCAATGTGTGTTGTTTTTTATGCAGTAGTGGTGCTTGTAAAAATATTATGCCATGGTTCTCTTATAGATGGTCACATCGATTTTTGTACTACCACGTGCACGGAAGGGTAATGAAATTTCCATAAATTGAGGTCATATGTCGTCTCCATTTTTAGTTACTAAGCATCGGTGTGTTTTGAATAATTACAACATCGATGCATATATTATATATAAATCACTAATTCATATATTTTGTATAAAGCATCGGTGTGTATATTATATACAAAACACCGATGCATATATTATATGTAAAACACTGGTGTGACTAGTCGTACATTATGTCTCGTAAAGTAGAAAATATAATCAATCGTACATTTTGTCACTTAAAGTAATGGTGTTTTTTCACAATTGTTAGCACTAGTTCTTCTACTTAATTAATGGGCACCGATCTGTATTAATAAAAATCACACAGCCATTTGTTTTATGGCACACACCAATACAGTGCACCGATATGTATATATTTTAATTATTATTCTTTTACAAATTTTCTATTAATCATCTCAAAATTAAATATTTTTTTATAATAATATTGTTTTTATATTTCTGTTATCGTGTTTTGATATAATGATTTCACTAATGTGTTATCCAATGATTTACACCTATGTTATTTGTAACAATGTAAATCGTCCATATATTAATTAATCAACAACGCAACATTTTACAACATTCGACAATGCAATAAAATAAGAAGCCCATTTTATTATATATGAATAAGAAACCCATCGTCATACAAAATGGGATAATGTAAAGGTCCACAATACTCAAAATGCAAACAATATGTAATGGTTACACTTATTCGTAACATGTCCTCATGTAATTGGGACATTATGTCGAGTACATTAAACAAAATCCATGATTTTCACAGACAAATATTCCAAAAAATACAACTTGAAGTAATATTCAATTATATTGATTGGAATTCATCACTTGAACAATTGTCATCACACGAGCTATTGCATGTCTCATTTCTTCATCACTTGTAGGAGATATTCTAATTTCGTTATTTAAACTATTGTTTTCTTCATCGACTTGTTTTTTATGTTCCACTTGTTCATGTTCCATCTAAAAACATAGAAATAAAGTGTAATAAGTAAATTTACATTTTAATATATAGTAGAATATACATGATTGCGTAGATAAAAAAAGTGTACCATAGCAATGAGTGATTCATAAAAAATACACATGCTAATTTCGAAGTCATCCCGCATGGTATGTATCAAAAGATCTTATGTTGGTTTCTCTCCATACTTTGTTTCCTTCATGTTTAGTACACCATGACAAAGCATAGTCGATATAATTAATATAAATGTTTTTTATCGTTCCATTAATTATAAAACAAAGGAAGTTAAGCAACATAGCTACTTATAGTTCATTTAAACCTTGATACTTCAACATATACCCACAACCCTTACTTAACCCATGTTGATCAATTCATTAGTTGGATCTTCTTTGTATGTTAGCACCTATTAGAAGACATCCATGGACAAGTGTAAATTAATTATTTAAATATAAATATCAAAACAAATATGAAATCTTAAATATTGTCGAAAACATAAGTACTCACAAAATTTGTGATCAACATTTTTCTTCCTTGTCGTCCTGTCTTATGTGTTGAATGGGTTCAATTTTTTATTATTTTCTACAACAAATAAATTGAAAATTAGTATTTCATACGATAATTAAATTTAATGTATATAAAAGAATAAATGAATGATTACATACCTCCGATGCACATTGTTGTTGGGATACCTCCTCCTGTGATGCAATTATGTTCATTTCTTTCACCATCTCCTTATACACTCTTTTGGACATCCCTACCGGCATGTATTGGCTTTCCCCTCATTTGTCGTTTGGAATTTTCATAATCTTCTAGAAAAAACGAAAAAAGCACAATACTTTTTTTTAAATGGACATGAAAGTAAATATAGAAAAACAAATTAATTTGGTAATTATTGAAACATATTATAGAAAAACATGTTTAGTAATAATGTGTTTTAAATTTTTATTTTTTTTATTGTAAGTTTTTTCTATTGCAAGTCTCATGGGTCTCATTAACCATTTCTCTGAAAACTCTTCATGTAGTTTATGTATAACATGTTTCTTGGAGTCATTGGATTTACTTTTTTATTGTAAGTGGAAACTACATCGATACGTTCTTTCCAATATATCCCTCAATTTTTTGTAAAAAAAATTGTCCCTCTCATTAACTTCAAGCACCACTCCAGTTGAACCGATGACCAAATTGTCATTATGCTTTACATCCTTCAAAAAAATATTCCTCTTTGGATAACATTTTGTTCCCTCGCTAGCAGTCCTTGCATAACATTAAAAAAGTGTGAAATTGAGTGTTTAAAACTTGTTAGAAATTAATGTTAAGAAATTCGTTTTTATTAAAAAGTCAAAGAAAAACTTCATGTTGATTACCTTTTGATTCACCTAATTCCTCTCTATGCAACATTTCCATAAATATGTTACGCTCTTTTTCACTCATATTGTGAACCATCTTATTGAGTTTCTTCAAGTTTTTGCTTTGCTTGACAATTATTAACCAATACACATAATTAATTTAAACCCACCAATAATTGAAATAAATAATGATTTTTTTAATAAAACTTAAAGGACTTGCCTTGTTCTCTTGTTGGGATGAGCTACCATCACACTTGTTGCAACAAGTTGTTTTCCTTGAACTTGTATCAGCCATCTTCTATAAGAATAATAATAATAATAATAATAATAATAATAATAATAAGGAATAGTTAGATATAGAACTTATGAAATAGTTTTACAAAATAATATGTCTTTGCGTGTAATGAAATAGTACCTAGTGTGCTCAACATACCTATGTGTATTGGTGCTCATTACTACATATTGCGCACAAAATAAAAACAAGAATCGTCAAATATAAAACTTATGAAATAGTTTTACAAAATACTATATCGGTGTGTGTAATGAAACAATACAACCCAATGTGCTCAACATACCTATAGGAACCAGTGCTCATTACTACATATTGCGCACCGACTAATCCGCATGCATATGTTATTAAAATCATTAGTAATTATATTTTAAACTAGTCAGTGTTGTTGACATACATATGAACATTATTGTACTGTACGCACCGCGGTTTTGTTTTTTGAAAAAAAAGTTGACAGTGACAAGGTTTTGGATCCAATGCAATGAATTATACTATTGCAACAGATACTAAATGGACCATATTAAAGTAAAAAAAAAAAAAACCCTTATGAAATATAGGAAGGAGAACCAAGAAAAATAAAAAGAAAATGAGGGCTTCCATTACCATAGGTAACTATGAAACCCTTGTAATGTTTTTTAGAATGGATTAAAAATAGTTTGAATCAAATAAAGACAAAATGTGATAATCAATAGAATGAAATCATATACCTTAAATTTATCATATGCATATTTGTATGTGGCCTATAGTGATCCCTTCCAAATTTGGCTCTTTAAAAAATCAACCCACTCCAAAGTATTCATTGTTAAATCTCTCTTGTACAAATCTCCCCTCTTAATTTTGCCTAAAAATGAAATAATGAATAGTGTTTTCATTTATAAACACACACTTTTCAAAAAATTAAATTCTCGCTCGGTTTTCTTCTTTATATTTTGGCGCATTGATGATAAACTCGAGCGTTGTTTTTTTGTAACATATTTTTGGTCCGCTATACAGTTTAGCACACCTATGTGCTTTAAAGAGAACCAATGCACTTGGTTCTTATAGAAGCACTAATGAAAAGTATATATTTATAGTTTTAGTTTTTATTTTCACTATACATTCACTACGGTACACAATTTTAGGTGACTAATGCGCTATATACCTACAAACACACTAGTGTCAATTTTATTGACATAATAATAATAAAAATATCCATAATTAAATTTTGTGGAGATTTTTCTTACAATTTTAGGCGCTCGGTGCGCTATATACCTACAAACGCACCGACGTCAATTTTATTGACATAATAAAAAATTTAACCTATGCAATTAAATTTTGCAAAGACAGTAAAAAAGTTGGCGTTTCAGTGCTTTTCATAATTTAACACATCGGTTACTTCTTATATATAGATGCACTTGTGCGTCTGTAACTAATTAAGAGCACCGATAATTTTTAAAAACCATTTGAAATTTTGTTTGAAGTTATATAATTCTATGTTTTCCAAACTTTCATTTAAGAATTCATTTGTGTATTGATGATGGTTTTGGCTCAAATCCAAGGGGAAAATTTTATAGTATCGAATGGTCAATTCTTCAGATTATGGCTTATTCCACATCATTGCAATTTCATCAACTTCTTCCCCACCATTTGAAGTAAGTCTAGATTTTATTTATAATTCATTTATTTGATTGAATTTATGTCATTTATGCACATGCATTTGAATGATTGTTCATTGAATTTTGTAGGATCATGATTCTATATCGAGTTCAAATGTTTAATATATTTGACTAGTCCAAAAATTCCACAAGCTCTTATCAGGAGAAATATATCACAAGGAAAAGGTTGATAAAAATGGATAGTTGTTGTACCATGTGAATTGTAAGATGTTATCTTCTAGCAACATATATCTTGGGTCAATGGTATTACACCATGAATTGGATCTCTTTTATGGCACGCCAATAGTATGTGATTTTTCAAAATGTAAAGGGTTGAAGAAGAACCCTCGACTTGTCACACTATCCAATTATATTAATGATCAACTACCTAAAGTGGATGGTCTAATACCTCCCACTTGAAGAATTACACCAACAATAATGGAGCAAATATATAAAACAATAATGCACACCCAACTCAAACTTTCTCATTACCAAAGAATATATGTATACAAGTGATCTGGAAAATCCTTAGATGTTAAATTATTCTTTAAACACACATCAACATCGAACTTGATTCTGAAATTATGATCGTCTTGACTATTTGCAAAATATCATGTGAAAACACTTACTTATTAAAAATTCAATAAACTGATGAATACATTGCGAGAAAATAAGTGAAATAGAGACAATAAGAAAAAGGCACATTAGACAAGTTGTTAACAGAGTTCATTCATCTTGGGCTATGTCTCTAAGTCGGCTTCGAAATGAGAGACCGCTCTATTAATGTTCAAATGCTTGATACAATGATGACTTAAAATTTGAATACACCCTTCAATTTTCCTACTCAAACCTAGAAACAAAGGTCACCACTGAATACCTCTTGAAATTCTGATAAGAATGACTATAAACTCGACTATGTTCTGAACATGTGTTCAAAGACCTTGTTTTTCACACAAAACGAGACTATGACTCTTCATAAAAGGAAAAATTGTACTAATATTTTTGTACATTGTACTTTGGCACATAACCAATATCACCGTCATACTCCTCTCGAAAAACTAAGAAAAATGAGTATAAACTTTCCCATATTTGGATAGTGCCCAAAGACCCTCCTTGGCACACACTTCAAGACATGGTACAACTCATATACTTGTCCAAATTCCCACCTCGAAATTCATGCCAAAATTATGCATGAAATTCCATACGTACCTTCTCTTGACATGGATTTTTATGTCGTGCATTGGTTCGAGTGCTAGTTTAAATATGGGAGGTCGGGGGGGCAGGGGGGTCGACCCCTACCCAACCCCTATATACTCAGGTTGCATAACAAAACCTTAATATAAATTTGTTTGGTTGTTTTAAAAACCAATAACCATTGGTGCATTAGTAGGAGTATATTGGTAAGGCATTGGAATATTCCTATGGAGGTCAGGTGTTACACATTATTTTCATCACCACTATGACTGTTAATGATGTAAACCTATCTGTTGCCTTCAAAGGGGCCAGTAGCCTGGATTCCTAAAGAAAGAAGGGAGAAGAACTTTGCCTGAGAGAAGAAATTGGATTTTCCTTTGTAAAAACCCTATTAAGGAGGATTTCTGTAGGTTGCTCTATACATAAGGTGCGTAAATTCTTGATTTCCACAGGTTGCACTATAGGTAGGTCACGGAGTTTCCACAAGCTGCACTATAGCTAGGGTGCAGCGGCCTCCGTACGTGGGAAAAAACGAACATTTTCTTGATGCTTCTAGAAGGAGAAGCTTCTATGGTGAGGTGGCCTCCGAATGGTTTGGAACTTACTTTATTTCATGATTTAGTGGGATCATCCTAACCTCCTCACCTTATCCTGTTCAGCTTATAAAAGGAGAGGAGCTCACATGGAGAAAGTTAGTTGGTTTTGGAGCTTGGCTTTTGTAGTTGGATTGAGCTTGGGAAATTTATGTTGGCTTTGAGATTTTCTTTGTCAAGATAGATTGTGAGTAGTTTTCAGATCCATGGTCTCAAAACCCTTCAAGAAAGAAGTGTGTGGGAAGCAAGGAACTGTTGGAAGGAACCTTACGACATCAAGGCATTCGGTTGTAATCTTTCTTCCTATTATTTAATATAATACAGTGGCATGCTTCTTTCCCATAAAATCATTCTCATTTTATTGCATAATTCCTTGATCATATGCATAGGTTGTCATTGAATATATTATTGTTGCGTTCACTTTGGTTGGTTTGTGTTTCATTGTATGATCAATATCACAAGAGCACCGGAGCGAAGTAGGGACAACAAAGATATAAGGAAGTGATATTCAAAGGTATGTCACTCATCATTTCTTTGATGATAGATTTGATGATTAGAGCCTAGGGAAATCACCATGTTCTGTCTCGTTTTGTTCTAGATCTAGGTGGATCTAGGGAGATTAGTTTATGTCCGCATTTACCGATTTATCCGATAACAAAATTGACGACTCCACTGGGGATCAAAATGTTTTTCTAGTTTGTCTTTCTTTCTTGTTTTGATTGCTTGGTTTATGTTTTCTGAGTCACTAGGAGATCCAACTTGACTCTATGACTGTTAAAATTCACTGGAAAACCTTCTTAATTTTTAATTTTTTCCATTTTTGTTTGATTTCCACACCCTGCTTTGAGGAACAATGTGACAACTTGGGATATACGCACCCTACATGTTTAGACCAGTGCAAAAAATCCACACCCTACCTATATCTGGCTTGCGGAAATCAGGGATTTCCGCATTGTGTTAATCTACAGCATGAGGAAATTGTGAAAATTTTGATTTTTTATGGATTTTTCCTTACCCAGACCTTGGATTTGGTTTTGGGGTGAATTTTTGGGTTTGATTATGATCTAATTACAACCTGCTTGACAACTTTGAAACTGCTTTTAGCCATCTTTGCTTTGTTTTCTTTTGAAAGATTTAGGCGCTTGCTTTGAGTGTCTTTTAGTTACAAAGCATTGTCTTTTCTTTAGAATTGTTTGGTGAAAGAACTTATTTTTCTTTTATTGAATAGTTCGTGTTAAAAGAGAAAATTGTTTGGGTTTCTTTGTTTCATGTCAATTTTCTATTGCTTTTAGCTATCTTTGAAACAAAAAGTTTTAATTTCCTGCTTTATATTAGATTGGGGGAATCTTTGCATTTGAAGTAGCGAAATTGCATGATTTTTGGTCTTAAATTATTAAAACAATTCCCCCTCATGGCCAGGGGGGGCATGAATCGTGTATTGGTGTACAATCTATTTTGCTCATTTATTGAAAATTTTGATATTGATGATTTTTAAAATTTTGGGACATTGTGCATATGGGAATGATACATGTTTTCTCCTTCTCGTAACATAGCTTTCATTGAAATGAAAATATTGCATATTCATCTCTTTGCATAAATTTCGAGTCGATAAAAACACCGTATTGTCCACTTTTCCTCTTGAGTAACAACAACCATAAAATAAAGCGCTTATAAAATTGATTAGACATTTTTATATTTTCTGGTAGCAAACCTACATTAGATTAGTTGTAGGGATTTGGAATAGGTGTGAAAGATAACTTTCCAAAGATGCAAACAAACATAGAATCTTAATTTAGGGAGCGGTGAAATCCACTTATTACATTTTGTCCTGGGAATCCCTTCTCACACAAGGGTCAATCACGAGGTCGCATTGAGACTGACAGAGTTACTCACCCTTCTTTTTTGGTCTTGGTGTAGAGATTGCACATATTTTGGGGGTCGCTTGAAGCTATACCCACAATGATGAGTGGAAGCCTTTCAAGTTGATTTCGGGCTAGATACCCTTCCCTTGTGTGTGGATCGGATTATCGACTATTTCCCCAGGCATCATTGTAATAATTGGTGACCTTAGTGGCCTATCTTATTAGGTTCTTTACACAAGGTGAATGTGGAGGGGCAAGTCTTCACGGTACCTGGAATCGGCGTTGTCCAAACTCACTTGGGATCCTTGGAGGGTATACCCATGATTATGTGTGGGATCTTGCACTAGGGTGTAAGTCCATTAAGCAGGTCATCAATGTAAGTTTTACACCTGCTCCATCTCAGCACTTTCTTACTTTGTTCCCGCGACATTGGATTTCATCACCAATTAGTGTGCTCATTGTGAGAAGGTTTTGTTTTCTTGCTTGCTTACTAGATTTTTAGTGTGTGTTGTTTGTTCTCCCTAGCAAACTCTAGGTTGGATCTTTATTTAATGGCGTCCATTCCTGGAACGACCAATGAAGGAACCCCTATTCCAGGGGAACCTTTTATTTTTCCTTCTTACAGGAACATTGGTCCTCCTCACATCTGGGGCTCTATCTTAATCATCACTTCCAAGAGAACAATGCTCTTGAAGGACACCATGTCAAGGGACCAAACTCAGTCATGGATTCCAAGAGATCTTCATTTGACGGAAGAAACACACTCTGGAAGGAACACATTGGTTGTCATTGGTCCTCCTCCTTGTCATTGAATATAATATTGTTGTGTTCACTTTGGTTGGTTTATATTTCATTGCATGATCAATATCACAAGAGCACCAGAGCGAAGCAGGGACAACAAAGATATAAGGAAGTGATATTCAAAGGTATGTCACTCATCCTTTTTTTGATGATAGATTCGATGATTAGAGCCTAGGGAAAGCGCCATATTTTGTCTCGTTTTGTTCTAGATCTAGGTGGATCTAGGGAGATTAGTTTATGTCTGCATTTACAAACTTATCCGATAACATCGGGGGTTTGATTCCCTTCGACTCCAACCATTTTTATGCCGCTTAGCCAATATTGGCCAATCAGAGAGTGACACGTGGCACTCTCTGGTTGCTCCACCTATTGTACAATTGATCCAGGTGTATATTGGTGGCCACCCACCTATTCCAATTGGATCCTCTTGTTCATTTTTAGCTTAGCATGTTCTTCTGTACTTCTTTGTAATTGTGGGTTCTACAATTATGGGGTTGTCTGAAGCCCTACACGTCTTCCAGGTGGAAATTGGTGGCCTCTCACCTAATCCAACTGGCTTATTTTTTATTTTTTCATGTCAATACATCTTGTTGTACTTCCAGGGCCGTTTTGGATCCCTAAACAATTTTTTTTTGTCTCACCACAGTCAAACTGTAGACGGAGTCAGAGTTTGACAACGCAATGTGTAGTTTGTCAACACATCTTGTTGTACATCTTTTGTACTTCTTTGTAGTTGTGGGTTCTACAATTATGGGGTTGTATGAAGCCCTACACATCTTCCAGGTGGATACTGGTGGCCTCTCACCTAATCCAACTGTCTTATTTTGTATGTTTTCATGTCAACACATCTTGTTGTACTTCTAGGGTCGTTTTGGAGCCCTAAACAATTTTTTTTTCGCTCGCCACAATCAAAATATAGACGAAGTCAAAGTTTGATGGTGTAATGTCTAGGTCGATGAAATACCTTTCTAACGAGCTATCACGTGCCTAAAATGGAGGTCATATGAAAACGTTACGAACCCAGGAAGTTGAGGTACCAACTTACCCATAGGTGCTCACATGACTTTTGGTGTTTCACATCCTAGGGTTAGGTTTTTGGATGTCTATGTTTGGCATTCATGAGTAATATCAAAAATGCCTCTAGAGCCTCATTGTAATCATTCTTGTTAGACGGATGTGCGTAGCAGCCACATCTCTTCTCAGATATAGATACCACCATTCGAGCAAGTGTTTCAGTTCTGCATTTTTATAGTTTCAACCTATTTAATTTATTAAATAGAAGATATTGTTCACTGGATATCTGTGTTTTTATTCATATCTCTATGTTTATTGTATTCATTTTGTTAATCAGTTCGTTCCACTCCTAAATTCATATCAGTGGTATCAAAGTGGTCTGCTCTTCATTTATTTTTCTTTGTGCATGTCCTCGACAAGATCTGGGTACAAGAAGTTGGGGCTCGAACCAATAGAGTCATTACAAGATCGGTCGTGATGAGCCCGACAATAACCCATGGGGGACACAAATAAATATGATGGAGCAGGATATCCTGTTAAAAATATTCTCGAGGAATCCCTCACACGAAAAAGGAACGCAATGATGGACAACTTTGCACAGATCCTTTGACGACTACCCACAGGAGATGCATCTTCATCAAGTAGCCATGCATCCCCCTTCAAGGTACAATTAATTTTTTATATTCCATTATTTGAAAGAATGATAGATGTAGGTGTTGTAGATAAATGGTTGAATATTCTCCAAGGGTATTTTTTGATCCACAAGTTTTTCGATAGGGAAAATAATACGTTTGCACTCCTCAAGGTCGTCCCCCATGTTAAGGACTGGTGGGATACTTACTCTGATCAAAGGGTCGTAGAGGAATCTACAATGTTTTTGGTGGCCCCTACATGGGATTCCTTCCGGGACGCCATTAAAGAACAATACTACCATGTTGGAAGCTACAAGGACCAATACACTAGACGGACCACCCTGTGGAACAATACTCTAAGCGATATCTGGTGCTCAAATACCGCAGTTGTTTGCATAGATACATTCAAATAGAAATGGATTTTATGGACATCACCTCATTGGGTACTGCTTATAGATACGCTATCAAGATCGAGAAGAAATTTAAGTAGAAGAGGCCAGAGTTTGGATCTGCAAACTCCTCATAGCCAAAGCAGGGAAAAGGTGGTCCCAACCCACACAAAAAGGGATCGAGCTAAGATAGCCACTCTCAAGGAAATCAGTCCAAGCCGAAACATAAGAAGGGAAATGAGAAGACAAAGAAGGACACAGGAAAATGGTGTGACTACCATAAAATTTGTTTCCACAACACTGAATAATGTTTCTCCAAGAAGTCATTGATGGTTGAGCTGAAGGCTTCCAAGTCAGAGGTCAATTCTAATTCTGAATAAAATCTCGAAGGAGGGAAGTGAATTATCGATGTTGAATCCATTTCCACTGTCTCTACCACCAAATTTCGACCAAGCGAACTAGAAGAACCATAGGAAGGGGAACACCTCTTTCACTCACAAATGTGGGTAAAGGGGGATCCACTTCATTTCATTGTCAATAGAGATAGTAAAAAGAACTTGATTTCAACAAAGGTCATCAAGAGGTTGGACCTGCCATTGAAACCGCACCCACAACCCTACACCATCGGTTGGATTCTCCAAGGAAGAGATATTTTTGTCAGCCAACAATGTCGTCTTCCCTACGTAATCAAGCGTTTCAAAGATGAGGTATTGTGTGATATTGCTCCCCTTAAAGTTTGTGATTTTATTTTAGGACAAACATATTTGTGGAAGCATCATGTTTTGTATGAGTCTAGACCCCGCAATGTTATTATTACTTTGGGTAGACAATTATATATGATACCAGAGGTAGCACCTCCTACCACTATTTATTTAATCTCCGATAAGAAATGCAGTAAGGTCATTTCATAGACTGGGAAGTTTGTCTTCTTTGTGATCTGTTCTCACAGTAACAAGAACGTCTTCGCCACATTTGTGACCTCTACACAAAGACTCTATTTGTAGCAGAATCAAGTGGATGGGATTGTGGAAGAATACAGAGACATCTTCTCCTCACCCACTGGGGTACCGACGCATTGTCAAGTCAAGCATCCAATTGATCTGACCCCCGATGCACCTCTACCTAATGGACCAGTCTATCGTCACTCTATAATGGAAAATGAAGAAATAATGTGTTAGATCGAAGAGATTCTTTAAAAGGGGCACATCAGACCCATCTCCTACCCTTACGGAAGCCTGATTATACTGGTGCAGAAGAAGGATGGAACTTGGCAAATCTACATTGATTACGGAGTCTTAAACAAAATCACAGTCAGGAACCAATACCCAATTCCCAGGATTGATGACCTTCTTGACCAACTCAAGGGGGAAAAGTTCTTCAGAAAGATTGACCTAAAGTCTGGCTACCACCAGGTTCTCATCGAACCAACTGATGTATGGAAGACAACCTTCAAATCTAAAGAAGGTCTCTTCAAATGGTTGGTCATGCCCTTTGGATTAACAAATGAACCAACCACTTTCATGAGGTTGATGGATGATGTATTGAGACCCTTCACCAACTCTGTTGTGGTGGTATATTTGGATGACATCATCATCTTTAGCAGAACTTGGGAGGAGCACATGTAGCATATTCAATAGGTTTTGAGCACTCTGCGGCAGGACAAGCTATATGCCAACTTGGAAAAATACTCTTTTGGCATGAAAAGGGTCCGATACTTGGGCTACACTGTTGAGTGAGAATGGGGTACATGTTGATCCAACTAAGATCCAAGTCATCCATGATTGGCCAGCCACAACCACACTAACTGAGCTTCAGAGCTTCTTGGGACTAGCCAACTTCTACCAATGGTTTGTGTTGGGATTCTCCCATATTACATGGGCCCTAAGCCAAGTGACCAAGGGTGGTGGTAAGGAAAATTTCATGTGGGGGAAGGAAAAAAAATGAGCATTCAATGATCTGAAGAATCTCTTGTGCTCATCTCCAGTACTCTCCTTGATCGATCTGCAGCAATCATTTGAGATTGAGACTGATGCATATAACTATGTTGTAGGCACAGTTCTCACTTAGCACAGTCATCTGGTGGCATACCATAGTGAGACACTCTCAAATAATATCTGGAAATACCCAACCTATGAAAAGGAAATGTAGTCCATTGTACAAGCCTATCGTCAATGGACACATTACATTATGGGAAAGGAGACGATCATCCATACTGATCACAAGCCTTTGCAGTTCATATAGACACATGGGAAATTGTAGAACAACCACCATCAGAAGTGGTCCACCTACCTACAGCAGTTCCATCTCAACATCAAGTATAAGATAGGGATCTCAAATCATGTCACTGAATAACTCAGTCGACCTCCTATGGATGTACTCACCACTGTGCTCCATTCTTGTGGACATGAGGCATCTGAGTGACCCCATCTTTATTAGCAAGATCTATACTTTTCCACCACCTATCCACTCTTGGGTACATGCGCGACTGTCACCGATTTTCACATTCAGAATAGACTATTATTCCATCTTGGCCATATATGTGTTCCTACAAGCGAGCATGCAAAGATGATTTTGGAAGCCCACTATCATCAGATGGCAGGACATTTTTGCGTGGAGAAAACTGTGGACATTCTTCAGAAACATTTTTATTGGACAAAACTTCGACAGGACCTCAACAAGTATATAATATATTTCATTGCTCATGCCATTTCTAAGCCAACCATCAATAAGTAAGGCTTATACACCCCTCTTCCTACTCTTGAGAAGCATTGGGAATCCATCTCAATGGATTACATGTCTAGCCTTCCATCCACCAAGCAAGGAAATGACTGCCTATTTGTGGTCGTTGATCGGTTTTCGAAGATGTCCATCCTCACAACCTACAAGAATAATATCACAGTGGAAGATACTGCCAAGATCTTCTTCAAATGAGTGTGGGTCCATTTTGAGATACCATAGACCATCATCTCTGACTGGGACAACAGGTTCCTCAGGACATTTTGGTCGAGTCTATGGTCACTGTTGGACACCAAGCTCACTAAATTCACTTCTTTCCACCCCAAAACAGATGACCAAACAGAGGTCTTCAATCAGATGACTGTGCACATCTTGTGCATGTACAACTCTAAGCATCCACATACATGGGATGCGAGTCTCCCCTATGTTTAGCACAGTTACAACTAGGCTCTCCATAGATCCATCGGCCATAGTCCATTTCAAGTGGGGCTAGGATTCCAACCCTTGGGTCCCATTGATGTTTCACTACCTCTTGCCACCACACGAATCGACTCTTCCCATGTTCAGTCTGAGACCGACAAAGCCAAGAGGTCCAGGATATTTTGCATAAATCCAATGCTAAGTACAAGCAATGCCATGATCAACACAGGGTATCGCACTATTTTCAGGTTGGCAACAAAGTCTGCTTACATTTGCATAAGGAGTGTCTCACAGGGCCCCATAAGAATCTTTTCCCACTTTGATATGGGCCTTACACTATCACCAAGGTTGTGGGTAGCAATGTTGTTGAGCTCCACACTCCACCCTTCCTTGGCATGCACCTAGTGTTCAATGTGGACATCCTTTGACCATATTTTCCACCATTATTGGACACCTCAGAGATTGAAAAACAAATGGAACCAACAGAGATCAACCCTCACTGCATGGAACGAGCATCCACTGATCATATAGTGGACACACAGGTCAAGGGAAATCGCCATCAGAGGATCCAACTTTATCGGGTTGTCAAGGTAGGGAAACTCCTACACCAAGGAAAGTGTCTCACCTGGAGGAAAATCAAGCATAAGTTTCCTCACCTGATGGGGGAACTCAACACAATGGAGACCATTTCTTTCTAAGGGGGGAGGATTGATCTAGGTGTATATTGGTGCACACCCACCTATTTCGACTAGCTCCTCTTGTCCGTTTTTAGTTCAACACGTTCTTTTGTACTTCTTTGTAATTGCAGGTTCTACACTTATGGGGCTGTCTGAATCCCTACACATATTCCAGGTGTATACAGGTGGCCTCTCACCTAATCCAACTGTCTTATTCTATATGTTTTCATGTCAACACATCTTTTTGTACTTCTAGGGTCGTTTTGGAGCCCTAAACAGTGTTTTTTTGTCTCACCACAGTCAAACTGTAGACGGAGTCAAGTTTTGATAGTGTAATATGTATTTATTTGAAATACCTTTCTAATGGGTTATCACATGGCTAAAACGAAGGTCATATACAAAAGTTACAACCCTAAGAAGTTGAGGTACCAACTTACCCATAGGAGCCCACATGACATTTGGTGTTTCACCTCCTAGGGTTAGGTTTTTGGATGTCTAGGTTTTTGGCATTCATGAGTAATATCAAAAAGGCCTCTGGAGCCTCATTGTAATCATTATGCTTGGATGGATGCACGTAGCATCCACATCTCTTCTCAGAGATAGCTACCACCATTCCAGCAAGTGTTTCAGTTCTACAATTTTACAGTTTTAGCCTATTTCATTTATTCAATAGAATATATTCTTCACTGGATATCTATGTTATTCTTCATATCTCTGTGTTTATTGTATTCAGTCTATTAATTATTTTGTTCCACTCCTAAATCCGGATCAACAATCATCCTACATGTGTCAGCTGCCAACTCAACATCCATTCTCCTGCTACTTGTCTGCCACATCAATGTATGGATTCCACGTCATCATCTGACTGTACCTTCCACATCATTGTATGAACTTCCACATCACTGTATGACATGCCATGTGCCCACCTTTCATTGGTACCATGTGGACCGTACGGATAACACGTAGAAACTTTTTACGAGTCCAACTAGGTGCCAAAAATGCCAAAACTGAGTGGCACTTGTCAACCTCTCATGCTACCACGTCATTATGTTGACGTCACCCTATGTCCTATTAGTTGTATGGATGGCCATGTGGCAACCTATGGGGATGCCACGTGTCCTACCCTGTTTGAATTTTTTTTCTATTGGTCAAAATCTTCAAAACATCATAACTTATTCATACAACGTTCATGTAGGGTGATTCATGCATTGTTGGAAAGCTATCGTCGATCTCTATGCAATGAATTCATTTTGATTAGCATTTAAGATGATCAATTTTTAAGCATTATGGATCCTCCTAGATCACACCTCCCCATTGAAGAAATTTTGGACCTCCAAAAGTATGGATTATTCAACAACTTAGTGACGATAAAGATTCCTCACTCTTCCACCTTGTTGAAATGCACTTCATTTGATCTATGTCTTGAATCTCCATATTGGATCACCATCTTAGATCTCCATCTAGGAATCTTCATCTTGGACCTCCATCTTAGATCGGATACTTGTCATGGAACTTCATCTTGAATCTCCATATTGAACTTCAATATTGGATCTCCATATTGGAACTTCATCTCAGATATTCATCTTAGAACTACATATTGGATCTAATCCCTATCTTGGAACTCCCTCTTGAATCTCCATCTTGAACTTCCACCTGGGATCTTCATATTGGATCTGCATCTTGGAACTTCATCTCGGGTCTTCATCTTGGAACTTTGTCTTAGATCTTCATTTTGGATATGGATTTGATCTCCAAAATCTCAAGGAAACTAATCTGGATCATTATACTTATGTCTTCTCCTATGGAACATGGCTCTGACTCTGGATCTTGGAAATAACTCTTACTCTAGCTCTGGCTTGTGGCTGTTGGCTCTGGTCCTTGGCTATGGCTCTAACTCTAGCTCTGGTTCTGGCTCATTGGTTCCTTTATTGCAGAATTCTTCTCGCTAACTCTCAGCTCCACAATATCCAGATCTGAATTATGAAATCAACATTCATTCCCATCTCCTTCTCTTCTAGAGACAGTCCATCTCGACAATCATGAAGCCAAGTCGAATGTTGGTCTATGTGTCTCCCATCTTGGATTAATTGTTCTTTCACTGCATGATGTATATATTTAAGTCTCTGAATAAACTTCTTGTTCATTTCCTTCACTTACTTCCTTGAAATAAAAACCCAAACATGTTTCTACAAACATCTATAATGTTTGAATTGCTTCTTTACAAGGCATTAAGAATACATCTTACATGAACATGGCATTTACATAACATCCTTGAGATGTTTATAGCATAAAGCATTAATTTTATATGGAATTTAATCAACAACCAACTATACTTATTTCACTCTTTTAATAAGTATTCTAACTCCTTACTTCATATAGAGAAGACTATTTCCATCCTACTTTACAATAATGGAAACATAATTTAAAAGGATTGTATGAATGGTAACTTTTCTATTTGCAAATGAACATTAACATTCCATTTTACGTTGATTCCCAAAATGGAATCTTCCCAGATACCTATCCAGGGAAGGGATAGGTGCGATTATTCATGGGATCCTTCTTCCGACAATACTGGAAGGAGCCTCACAATTTCGTGTCTTTGACACTGAATCTAAGAAACCATTAGATCCAATTATAGGTCATCCTAGCAACCTATATAATCTCTCATTTATGACACCAAGCATCATTGTTGTGTCCTAAGTAATTTTCTATGAATATATGAGTGCCTATACATCCTAGAATGCAACTCCATATCCCTCATCTTCGAAAGCTTATATTGAGAGTAAATTCACTTTCAATTCTGGAACAAATAACATATGTTCTATCCCCAAAAATCCTCCTAAATCGAGTTGGAATCTCACATATCCAACTCCCCTTACCACATGTCTGGTGTTAGTCCCAATTCCCACATAGCAGTCTATGTCGATTTCTGAGAAGGTAAGGAATATTGACCTCATTCCTATCATGTGGTGAGATAAGCCACTTTCCACAATCCATATCTCAATGTCTTCATACACTATACTACTAAGATAAGCCATCAAAAATAATTCGTTCTCAAATTTCTCAGAAACACTATCAACTTCAGCTAAGGCTGCTACCTGTTTTCTTGTAAGTGCTTTCACATCTTCCTGGTTCTGCTTCGTATGAAGTTATGGATGAAGTGTCCAACACTTCTCAATCCAATGACCACTCTTACCACAATGAGTGAAAAAATTATTGTTCTTGTCCTGGAACTGCAATCCTTTCTTTTCATTCTCCCTATTATTCTTTGGGAAATGACCTTTGCGTCTCTCCTCCTTCTTGGATGAATTTTCCTACAAGGATTGTCTCTTCCAATATTTCGCCATGCAATGGTTATTAAATCCATATAAAACACATGAATACATAAACCATAAGTTTGGTGTTACTAGACCATTCTTTCCCCGATTAAGGAAAACATTGGGATCATTACCAAACCTTTTAGGAATATATTTTATGCTATTCTCACAAGTGGGAAACGTCTTCATTCCTTTCTTTTAATGCTCATCTCTTCTTAGATATGCTTCTATTATCATTCCTTTCCTAGGGATGGAAGGATTTTTTGGTAGAACTAATAGCTTATGAAGTATCTGAACCTATTCATTTGAAGCTTTTGTTACATCGATTGTCTTAGAGAATTCTCCATATCATTCTTTTCCATATCCCAATCCTTCATAACAAGGTCTTCCCTCTTCCTGTATGGGATTATTCATTCATTTTCCATTGATTCCATGACCTTTTACATCATATCTCATCTTTGTTAGTAGCTTAAATCCAATACCATGAGTATGTTACTTAAATTCATTCAAAGAAACATTTTCATCTTGATGGGAAGAAAAATAACATGATGGATCATTTTCATGGAATACCTTAGTCACAGTTTGTAAACCTATTGTAGAATATGGCTTATCCTTTTCCTGCTCCACTTGCTTAGCTTTATGGAATTGTGCCAACATCTTGTCTTTGGCTTGCAGCTCACCTTCCAATTCTTGAATAGGTCCCCTAAGAAATTATTCCTGGCATACCAATCGGTCTTGTAGCTCTTGCTTCTCATCCTCTACGTATTGTAGTTGCATTTTCAATTTAGAGTTCTCCTTCTAAATCTAGCGGTTCATGTATTTCTGAAGCCTTAATTTCCTTTGAGCTTTGCGCATGGTGGACCTTTGCAACAAAGAGATTTGTGCTCTCAAATAAAGGAGTCTTTAAGTGTTCCTTCACCAACCTCGAGTTTTGGTTCTCGTAAGCATTCACTTGCAAATACCTGTCAACTAGCTATAATACCAACTTGATCCGAAAATGCTTAGATGTTAAATTATTCTTTAAACATGTATCAACATCTAACCTGATTCATAAATTATGATCGTCTTGACTATTTGAAAAATATCATGTGAAAACGCTTACTTATCCAAAATTCATTAAACTGATGAATAACTTGCGAGAAACTAAGTGAAATAGAGACAACGAAACAAGGCACAATACACAATTTGTTAACATAGTTCACCCATCTTGGGCTACATCTCCAGGTCCACTTCGATATGAGAGACCTCTCTATTAATGCTCAAATGCTTGATACAATGATGACTTACAATGGAAAATTTGAAAACACCCTCCAATTCTACTGCTCAAACCCATAAAAAAAGGTCACCACTGAATTCCTATCGAATTCTGAGAAAAATGAGTATAAAATTGACTATGTTCTGAATATGTTCTCAAAGACCCTCTTGTTCATGTAAAACGAGACTATGGCTCTTCATACAAGGAAAAATTGTACTAATATTTCCACTCACAGTACTTTAGCATAGAACCAACATCACCATCATACTTCTCTCAAAAAAATGAGAAGAATGAGTATTAAATTTCCTATATTTGGACAAAGTGCCCAAAGACCTTCCTTGGAAAGTACTTCGAGACAATGGTACAACTCTTGTACTTGTCCAAATTTGCACCTCAAAATTAGTGCCATACTTCTACACAGAATTCCATACAAACCCGCTCTTCACATGGATTTCTATGTTGTGCATTGGTTTGAACATCTATTTAAATAGGGGAGGTCGGGAGGGGAGGGGCGATCGACCCCTACCTAACCCCCTACATACTCGAGTTGCATAAAAAAACCTCAATATAAAAATTTTTAGTTGTTTTAACAACCAATAACCATTGGCACATTGGTAGGAGTATATTGTTAAGGCGTTGGAATATTCCCATGGAGGTCGGGGGTTTGATTCCCTTCGACCCCAACCATTTTGATTCCCCTTAGCCAATATTTTCCAATCGTAGAGTGCCACGTGGAACTCTCTAGTTGGTCCACCTTTTGTACAATCATCCTGCCTGTGTCAGCTGCCAACTTATCATCCAGTCATCTACCACTTGTCTACCACGTCAGTGTACAGATGCCACATCATCACGTGATGTTACCTTCCATGTCACTATACAACCTGCCACATGTCACATTTTGAGTGGTTCCATGTGGACCATATAGAGGCCACATCATCGTATGGATGACACGTGGAAACATTTTACTGGTCCAATTGGGTGTTGAAAATGCCAAAACTAAGTGACACGTGTTAGCCTCTCATGTTTCCATGTCATAATGACATCACCATGTGCCATGTCAGCTATACGGATGGCCATGTGGTGACCTGTGGGGATGCCATGTGTCCCTCCTTGTTTGACTTTGTGCATGTTGGTTAAAATCTTCAAAACATCATAACTTCTGCATATGATGTTTGTTTGGGGCGATTTACATGATGTTAGAAAGATATCTTCGAGATCTATGCAATGAAGTCATTTTCAATTTTTAAGTGTTCTATATCCTCTTTGATCAACAAGAGAGGAGATGTATCGGGAAGCTATCTTCTCCCACAATCTCTCAAAAAACACTCCTCAATTCACTCAAAAAACTTGATCTCAATCCCAATAATATCTCTATGAGATATGATTACATAAACAACTTAACAATAACTAAATATAGAACAAATGAATCATTTCTCCAACATTTCTCCCCCATAATGATCATTTGGAAATATTCCAAGATCAATTTGGACCTTTGATAGTTCTTTGGTGAATGTATTTTCTACTTTCTCTTATGTTTTGCAATACATGATCTCGACCACACCTTGTTGAATCAAATCTTGAAAAAAAAAATATTTAATATCAATATGTTTTGTCTTGTTATGAAAAATAGGACTCTTGGTCATTTGAATAGCACTATGATTATCACATATCAACTGAGTGGGTTTCTCCTACTACTCACAATTTGCTTCATATTTTGTTGTTGTTGCGACTTTATACTCTATTTCTATTGTGGAGAGAGAAACTGTAGGTTTCTTTTTAATACTCCAAGCAACTACTACTGAACCCATGCTAAATGAATACCCTGAAGTTGATTTCACGTCATCCATGCAACCTGACCAATCTGAATCTGTATAAACAATCATCCTGGAATCTTCTATAGATATGTATAATAAGCCATAGCCAACTGTACAATGTAGATATGTCAAAATCCTTTTTACTTCTTTCCAATGCCATTCTTTGGGGTCATACATGAATCTAGATACCATACTGACTGCAAAAGATATATCTGGTCGAGTTGCAGTTAAGTAGATCAAAATTCCAACCAATTGATGATATAGAGTAACATCAACTTAATTGGAGTCATCGTGTTTGTATAACTTCAACCCGAATTCCAAAGGAGTTGCAGATGGTTTGCACTCAACATTTTGAACTTCTTCAAAATATCCCGAGTATACTTGCCTTGTGACATGAAAATACTATCTTCCTTCTGCCAAAATTCAATTCCCAAGAAGTAATTCAACTCACCAAGATCTGTCATCTCAAATTCAAAAATTATATGTGATTTAAACTTTTGAAATAGTTCAACACTATTCCCTTTGTAGATCAAATCATCAACATATAATGCAACTATCAAAATGTCTTGTCTTGACTCAAAAATGTAGAGATTGGGATCAGATTGAATTTTAACTAAGCCATGATCCTGAAAATATTTTTCATTCTGGAATAACATGCTTGTAGATGTTAACCTTGTACAATTATTTACTAAAAACATATTTTTAGTAAAAGAGCATAAAAGATATAATGGAAAATACACACATTACACAAAGATTTTTCCCCTGGAAACCCAAACCGGGAAAACCAACATATTATGTATTCATTCACCTCATACAGTTTTTACAATACAATATACATATATGAGCCAGTGACATCCAAAAACCTAACCCAATGACCTGGATTAGTCAACAATCCTAATTCTTTAACCGGAAATAGAAAACCATCGGCAAAAACCATGTGTCAAAAAACTGCCCAATAATGGACATGAAAATCAAGGCGATACAAAAAACGAGGCAAAAAGGCGACATGTTTTCAGAGGAAAAAAATTATTAGGGGTGCTACCCCCCTGCACGTCTGGTGCAACATAGAAGACACTACAACGAGTTGTGCAAATAATATAACACATACCCAACAATGCTCTTGGTGCATGTTTGAGACCATATAAGGCCTTCTTCAACTTGTAAACAAAATCTTCTTTACTCGGAACTTCAAAACCTTTTGTCTTCTCTACATAAATTTCTTCATTCACATAACCATTCAAGAAAGTTTATTTAACATCCATCTACAAAATTTTCCATTTATACTGTGCAACCAATGCAAATTTCATCCTAATTGTATCCAACTTTTCCACTGGAGAAAATGTTTTGTATAATCAATTCCTTCCTTTTGTGCATAACCCTTTGCAACTAAACGATATTTATACTTATCGATTATGCCATCTGATTTATACTAGCAATTACATATTTTCCTTTTGGTAAATTGACCAAGTCCCATGTATCATTTCTCACTAAGGCATTCAAATTTGCTTCCATAGCTTCATTCCATTCTTTATTTATTGATGCTTCTACATAATTATGTGGTTAATCGATCTTCATTACTTGTGTCATAACTTCAAAATTCAAAATAAAACTATGTGATTGAGTAACTCTTTTCTAAAAATTTATATCCAACATATTTCTTTCTGAATGACCCCTTTCAAGCACTTAGGATTCTTCTTGGCTTCATCTACCTTTGCTGACTTAGAATTTGATTCATCGCCAATATCCACTTCATCTTTTCTTAATTCACTATGTACATGTTATGGATGATAAATTTCCTGCTCATCAAACACAACATCTCTACTTCTTCCTCTGCCTCTTGAGGTGGATGTATTTCCTTGATAATTTTGTGATTCTTGTGGATGCCTATTTTGATTATGATTCTTATATTGATCGTTGCTTCTTCCTCTTCCTCTATGCCTTGTGGAAAAAACATGTTCTATTTCCTCAGTTGGATTAATTTCTTCAACATTTAGCAAATAGCCACTTAATTCATCATTTTTCATTGTGTTTAAATATTTGAAGACTATTGTTGGGTCATTGTTTTGGTTCATTATACACTACCAATTAGCCTCCTTTTTGTCCATTTTAATATATCCTTACCTATCCCTTTGCTATATTTCCTTATATTTTTAAGTTAAAGTTCCAATGCAAGCTACAAGGTATTTTATTGCTTAATTTGTTGATTTCTCCTACTCTTTAGTGAACTAGAGAGGTAAAGGAATGATTTTACTAATGATGGTTCATGCAGTTCAAATCCAGTAGCATGAATAAATCCTATAGCATAGATCTACTACAGGAATTCTTGTAGCATCTTGTTTCTAAATGTTGTTTTTCCATGACATTTTTGGACGGATGGAGATGAAGTTGGAAAATCCAAGACATGGGTTTTGTGTAGAAGCTCCCAAATTGAGTATTGAAAAGGAATATTTTCAAAAAAATAAATGGTTTAAGAGTTACGAGCAGATATTCAAGATTAATTTTCCTAGAAATCCGCATTTTGATAGGATTTTGTAACTGCATCAACGGTTGGGATATTCTCCAAATGTTCTAGTTGATTCAAAGATATGGGTTCTATGGAGAAATGTGAACACATGGACATATACTATCAAATTTTTCCAACACTAGAGAAACAAGAGCGTTATTTTTGGTGTAGCACATATGAGTATGTTGTGATTTCGTTCCTTTGGTCATGAAATTGTAACAAAATAACTTATTATGTAATCATTTTGTTCGATTGGTTTTTATGGAGCTAATATTGTAATGTCCCAACTATTCTCAGTAGATTGTATGGGATTGGATGTCTACAAAAATTCTAGTTCTAATTTGAATGTACTTGTATAAATATTGAGGGCATTCGTGCATGAATATATAGATTGATAACAATAGAAAGAAGGGAGAAAGACCAAACTCTCTTCAACACATATGTACTTTGTTGGTTATGGAATATAATACTGGCTTATGCACATGTATCTTCTGATTTTTTGAGTTTGTAAGTGTGTAGAGGGCATACTTCTAAGGGAAGGAAAGGCCCCATTCATCTCAGAAGTAGTGCCCTAGTTAGTTTTATTTTCACATTAGAATAGAGTGTGATTTCATTACTGATATAATTTCAGAGTTTGATTCCTACAACAAGTGTTCTATATTTATAATTTCATTCATGTCGTGTGGTTTAACCAATGCTTGTGCGAACATGAATTTCATGCTTGATTGTTTGTCAGTTTAATTGGTGATTATATGAACAAAGACTTGTTAGAGTTGCAGTTTGATGCAATTGATCGTCACTAATATTTCATTGGTCGACAACTTCTCATGATAGATATATTGTCCACGTGTATTAGTTTTTCTTCTGTTATTATTCATTTTTTAATTGAAGGTTGTCAATCTAACTGGCAGAGTGGATCCAACAGAGTATTGTTAAATATAAAAAACTATATTCAACCTGCAATTCTACCTCAGAATATCCACTATTATATGAACAACCATTTTTAGAGAGTTATAATTTGATATAATGCTTGTGTAATTTTATTTAATTCCTGAGTGCAATTTCATTTGATGTTGTGTGGAATGAAAACTAGTTTCTATAGGATTATATTAGCATGCTTCATTGTCAATCCTTGGTCATGAATAAGAAAAAAGTACACTCTAAACAATAGATTGTTAAAATCTACATTGCTACACATACCTGTCATTTAATTCCTCGTTTATTAGAAAAACTGCATTTTTGTGATGTAATCATGAATGGATTCATTACTTTGCATATTTTCATTTTCAAAATTCTTCCTTAATGTTTACAATTTAGCTACAACCACACCTTGATATGTGTTCTTTAAGATATCTCATGATTTCTTGGATGATTCTACAACATTGATTCTTGAAAATATAGATTATTCAACCACTTTCCCTATAAGAGAAAGCACTTCATTATTCTTCTTTATAAGTTCATTTAGATATTTCTTTTCATCGACACTCTATGCTAAAAATTCTTCATCGTAAGGCATAACATTTCCATCAATTACAAGTTCCCATAAATCTTTAGTGATAAATATGGATTGTATGTGTTTGTTCCAATAAAAATAATTTGTGCCAAGAAGTTTAGGAAACATAATATTGTTTGTCGCCATCGGAGAATAAGCAAGAAAGAACACCAAACCAACACTTGTTGTCCCTTTTCAACCCAGGATGAAAACAACTATCCCAAATAGGGACTCAACCACCAACAAAAATATATTTTTATTAATTTGATAATAAAAATTACAATCAAATCTCCTAATATCCCCCTTCACTGAAAAAAATTTGTTGTTTTGTTTTTACAAAGTTTTATGAGAAACACTTTATTAAAGTGTATTGTGTGCCATGCACACACATTACAATACATACACTTACAATTGCAAATAAGAATTACACTTACAATGGTATCCAAATCATTTTTTTAAAATACTTCTCATGTGAATAAAAGAAATGGCATAAGACACGTTGAAAACTAGAAATAAAGGAAATACAGGAAATGCTTTCTTGGAATTCATATGATCAAGTTCGTACATTGTTCAAATACATCAGAATCAAATCTTCTTTACACACATTTAGATCCATCCCACACATGTTCATATCTTGGTTTTGCTCCTCTTATTGGCAATTACAAGCAACAATCACATCAGTCTAGGCACAACTACATATCTTGTCGACCATGCCAAACCCTTTCGATGCCACCTCTTGATCCATGTTTGACACCACCTCTTTCTCCACACATAAAACTCCCTATGACCCTTTTTTCCACACTTGTACTACAATTATATGCCTTTGAAAACCGCACGGCCTCTTGGAAAACTCACGTCACCCTCACTATAGACTCATATAACCAATTGCTAATCGCGCATTTCCTTTCATACGGCTCTGATACCAAATGAATAATTAAACCAACAATAATGGAGCAAATATATAAAACAATAATGCACACCCAACTCAAACTTTCTCATTACCAAATCATATATTTATACAAGAGAGGAGATGTCTCAGGAGATATTATCTCCTACAATCTCTCAAAAAGAACTCCTTAATTCACTCAACGAATCTGATCTCAATCTCAATAATGTCTCTATGAGATATGATTACATAATCAACTTAACAATAATTAAATCTAGAACAAATGAATTGTTATTCCAACACCATTGTGGTCAAGAACCCAATAGGTGATATAGAAAAGACACATAGGAACACTTCCATATGCTCTTTTTTTGAAAAGTTGGAATCTAGATCAACTAAGCTTCATCCTAAATTGGCCAACCGATCTCCTTCTGTTGGGTCAACGAAGAGGTCTAGTGAACCAAAGGATGATATCAATACTACCCAAAACAACTCTACTGGGAGATCCAAAAAGTTGTATGAGCTAAGAGAAAAAAATGTCTAAGTACACACCAAAATTTGATCAATTGTTGGAATGTAGTGATGTTTTCCCTCTTCTTATTCATCTGCAAATTAAATACCAAACTTGTTACAACCAAGATTTGAATGGCGCTTGGTTTTCTTCCATGCATGTGCCCAATGTTGGAACTTAATTCTCTTTTTGTGGTAATAGTTATATGATTGTCAAGTCTGAAATAAATGTTGTAAATATTGGGTTGTTTATCCTTTCACTTGTATCCATTCCTCCCAAACAATCAATAGCACTTATGTCATATTGTGGTCCTCTTTATAGCCGATCTAATTACTTGAATATTTTTAAATACAAACATAATATTTTCATGTATAATATGTGCATGAATGGTTATGCTTCTCGAAACTTTAACAGAAAAAACCTATTATATATCAATGGTTTTCCACAAACTCATGGGAATATTGTAGGGTTCATAAATAGTTGTAAGTCCTCATTATTTAGTGCAATTTTTTCCTTTGAGGAACACTTTAATGACAAAGAACTCTTTATGAAAAGGAAGGCATGCATATTTTTTGTTGTGCATGCAATACATAGTTTGTCTCATGGTGACAAGTTGTTAATAAACTATAACTTTCGTAAGAAAAAATATGATTGGGTAATTGTGTTTTTTGGATTTTCAATGGAACTAATGTAAATGTATTGTTTAATTCAACATTTGTTTTATAAAGTGGTTGGTTGCATGTTACAATCATTACATCAAAGATGGGGACTAATCTTATAACGTCTACACGGGGACTTTTGTTTATTTTATTTATTGAGTTATATTAATATTTATATATTTTAAAATATTAATATTAAATTAAATTAAATTGATGTTCTTTGAACATTTATTAATTAATTATTTTCTGTAATAACCAAATCTAATACTTACATTTCCTTATGAGGAGATTCATCAACAATTATTATAATATTATCAATAAAATAAATGAAAAAATAACATTTCATAAGAGTAATTATTCAAAATTAATTTCTCCATTCATTGATGAAATCAAATATTTCCATACATGTTAATACAAAATCAATGAAATGCAATACGTAGCATATTTTGTTAACAAAAGATTGAACTAATACTTACATACTTTTTTAATAGAAGATTCATAAAGTTGGTAATCTACTTAAAATTTGTTAAAACATTTCAACAAAAGTGTATAGATCAAACTTTATTATTATATATTCTTTATATTTAATAA
>JZKD02S1672860.1:405121-430644 GCA_000966675.3 Picea glauca | reverse complement strand
CACTGGAGATTGTCCCTACTTTAGCTTCGTTGAAGCCATGGTTTCGTGTTGCCCCTGTTGCAAGTTTCTGGCATTTTTTTTGTGTGGATCTTTTGTTTCTAGATCAGGTTATTCCTTCCAGCGGACGGATCTACTTGTTGTTGGAGCCTCCCTGGTTTGGCTGTGTTTTTCATGTGGTCTTGTGTCCTGCTACGGACTCTTGTTTTTCTTATGGCCTTTTTCTGTTGGGGCCTCAAGTTTTCTTCGGATGAGCGTGGATGAGCATGTCTAAGTCTTCTCTCCTCATATCTGGTGTCTTTTTAGATCTGATATTTGGAGCCTTCAATCTGTTGCGGGGTTCCGGTCCACTATATTTTCAAACTCTACTGTGTGTGAAGGTGTTTTCTTGAAGTTTTCTGAGGGTTTGGTCCTCACCAATCCATCCCTGCTGGTATGTTCAGGGCTTGATGCATATTCAGGGTTATCTCGGTGATCTTGGTGATCGGGTTTCCTTGCTTTCCCTTTGGATCCATGGTGTAGTGTGGTTGCTAGGGTTTTATGTTTCTTTTTGGGGGGCTTCGTAATAGAGCTTTGAGGTCCTTCTTACGGGCGTGCAATGTTGATTTGTTGTCGAGGTCAACACTTTGAGGTCTGTCTTGGGCGTGCGGCTTCTGTTTTCTTCATCCTCGGAGGAGGTAGGCCCTCTTGTAGTCACAATGGATCATGTTCTAAAGGGTTAAATTGTCGCTCATGCCTGGTCCATCCAAGTTCTCTTCTGAAGTGATTTTCTACCATGTTATTGGTTGGGTTTTGGTGGTTTTTTCTAGAGCTCTCTCTTTTTTTATATTTTTTGGTTCATATACTACACCCATGAGGTGTTGTGCTCCTTGAAGCACCTACAGAATGTAATTTTGTCTCTTCAGATTGAATAAAATTACGCTTTTTCCATGGAAAAAAAATAGTTGAATAATATAAATTAATAAAATCTTTGGAAAATTAAATATAATAATTTTGATTTTACTAAACAAGTATATTATAGCTTTGTCTTAGAATCTTTGAATGATAAAAATTAGTAAAATAACATTATTTTTACATCATCGTTATTATTAGTGAATAATTATAACATAATAGTATTATTACGATATATGAAAAACATAATTATTCTAATCAGAATCATTTCACTCATCATATTTATGTATTTTTCTTTGTAAACATGTTTAATCAACATATTGTATCTTATTGGACAACAAACAATTCACCTTTAAGAAGAATTAAACATTATATGACATTAATGGTTGTAAGTTTTTCCAATCACAATCCAAATTAAACGACTTTGTATAACTGAAGATAAACATTATATACATGGAAACCTTAAATTATAATGAGCGATACATATCAAATTTAATTTAAAAACAGAGAAATCATTAGCGTATTCATAATACATTTTATAAATCAAACAACGACAACAACAACATGATTTGAAAAAACACAATATACATGTGATCTATATTGTTTATAGCGCATTGGTGTGGTTGTTACGTAAAAATGCGTCGACAAACGATTTAATTGACAAAGTATGTATGCAAAGATACACAATTAATGTTTTGTGTGTTAGAATTTTAAATTTTCTAGTTACACAATTACAATTACTTAATTCAATAGAAACTATAGAGGGAACACTAAAAGATAGACAATCACATATACAATAGAACACAAATATTATCTTAGGAAACCCTCATGGGGGAGAAAACCCATCAACCAAAATCCTCAATATAGATTCCTTCAACCAGTAAAATGATGTGTTGTAGCTCTTCAAGAAAGATCAAGACCAAAACACCAAAAGAACCAGTCTCCAAGACTTGTGCACTAGATCTTCTTATGCACTCCAAGATGCACAAGAGAAGCGTGTGAGTGTGTGTCCAAATGAGAGGAACCTATCCTCTATTTATACACAACAATGTCTCTTGAAGATACATGACTCTTGACCTAACTAACCCATAAAATAGGGCCGACTAGCCACAATATGGATTTTTACAATTATAAGTAAAATACCAATAATATAATAATTTATGTTGATCCGACTTGTACAATATAATTATAATAACCTTTTAAATGTTTGACTAAAAAAAATATACAATAATATCTTCCGTAGTTACACCAAAAATATTAACACTCCCTCTTAACTAGGAAGGTATTTTTTCCAGACACAGACTCCAATTCTAATACCACACGAGCTCACATCCATTGACTGATGAACATGCGAATCTATACATCCTCAGATATCCATAGTGCAACATGTCCCCAAGACATCCATGTTCTGTGGGTAGCTCTCAATAGATACAAGATGTCCCCAGGACATCCACTCATTGTGATGCATTAGTACCTGATCATGTGCACTCATGTCTCAGTGCCAACCCTTTTTCATGCTATATGAGACCCACCAGACTCTGTGCCAACCCTTTTTCATTTTGGATGAGATTTTTCCATACTCAATGCCAGCCATTTTTCATGTTGGATGAGTTCCACCTGTCACTCCCTATGAAGAGGAACCACACCAAGCTTGTCCCTGAAGTAATCGAACTTCATCCTTGACAACAACTTGGTGAACACATCTACAACCTAATCCTCTGTAGTCACGAATTGGAGCCTCATGGTTTCCCTATGTACCATATCCTTGATATAGTAGTATCTAATATCGATATGCTTCGACCTTTCATGGAACAATAGGTTCTCTAACAACTTCATGCAACTCTGGTTGTCACACCAAATGCAAGTCACCTCCAATATGAGACCAAATAACCCAGACAACATCTTCTGAATCCATATTGCTTCTCTTCTCGATGCACATGCTTCCACATACTCAGCTCCAGTCGTATTGAGTGCCACACATGACTACTTTATGCTGCTCCATGAGACCATACTGGATCCAAGACTGAAATAGTATCTAGAAGTGCTCTTCTAGTCATGAATACTTATGTCCCAATCTAAATATGAGTATCCATACAATCCAAAATCATGGTCAGATCTATACCAGAGACCATGCTCTAGAGTACCCTTAAGGTACCTCAACACATGTTTTTTTGCAACCAAATGAACCTGTATGGGCTGATCCAAATGTTGACTCATGGTGATCACACCAAAACATATATCTAGTCTTATGTTCTTCAAATACATCAGCGAGCCCATTATCTTCATCTATAAGGTAGAATCCATAATCTTTGAATTTGTATCTTGCAACAACTTAAGATTTGATACTATCGGGGTAACCATGACCTTACAGTACAACATCTCGAACCTCTTCAATATTTCCACAGCATACTTTCCTTGAATTAGGAAAAACCCATCTGATCTCTGCCAAACTTCTAGTCCTAAGAAGTAGTGCATCATTCCTAAATATTTCATCTCGAATTCTGCAACCAATTTTCTCTTACATTCAGTGATGATCTTTTCCACACCTATTAGAAACATGTCATCTACATAGAACAGTTGAATCACTAGTTCACCATCCTCAACCTTAAAGTAAAGGTTAGGATCTTCACTTCTCTTGGTAAAACCCAAGCTCATCAGAAAATTTCCAATCCTACCATTCCATGCTCTAGGTGCCTACTTCAATCCATATACATCCTTCTTTAATATGAACACATGAGTATCCCTATCATGTGTCTTGAATCCAAGTGGTTGCTCCACATAAAATTCCTCTTTTATTTCACCATTCAAGAAGGTTGTATTTACATCCATCTAGTGCACCTTCCATTTCATCATAGCATCCAATGAAAGTATAGTCCTGATCAAGGTATATCTTGCTACGAGAGAAAAAATTTCTTCATAATCAATCCCTTCCTTCTGACAAAAACCTCAGGCCACAAATCTTGCCTTATATTTTTCAATACTTCCATTAGTTGCATGTTTCATCTTGTAGATCCATTTCAAACTCACCACAAATTTTTCCTTTGGTCTGGGAACCACATCCCAGACATAATTGTGCATAATGGATTGGTATTCCTCTGCCATAACATATTTCCATACTTAATTTTTTGTAGCCTCTTCATAAATGAAAGGTTTTCCATCCATTATGTCACACAAGCATTCCACGTAATTGGAATACAAATTCAGGTTCTTACTTTCCCTGAGAGATTTCTCTGGGGCACCATTTTTTTTTGCATCTCTGATAAGCTCTTGTGCCCAAGATGGTTTTCTCTTACGAGAAGGTATCTTGTTTGGTTTATGAGGTTCTACCATGTCATGATCCTCTATAATAACTTCCTTTGGTTCAAATGCCTATGGAACTTTAGGAACTTCATTCTCTTCTTCATGTGCCTCTTATGTGTGGATCTGTTTGGATTTACTGAAAGTTGCATTCTCATCGAAGGTTACATCTCAGCTGATGTCCACTTTCTGGTGAACGGGAATGTATATCCTATAAGCCTTTGATGTGTCACTGTAACCAAAAAATATGCTCTTCCATTTGGAAGGGTCCAACTTTGTCCTCTTTTCCTTGGGAACGTGAACAAATACAGTGCAACCAAATATTCTGAAATGGTTGAATTCTAGCTTTTCTCCTAAAAACATTTCCTTGGATGTCTTGTTTTCAAAGAACCTTGTGCGGACTTTTATTCTGCACGTATACTTTCGTCTTTGTTTCTTCTGCCCACATATGCATAGGAATATCTTGATCATGGATCATGGCCTTTAATGCTTCCATGATTGTCTGGTTATTCCTTTCATCTATTCCATTCTATTGAGGGTTATAGGGAGTATAAAGCTCCCTCTTAATACCAAATTCCTTGCAATACTCCTTGAATTCTTTTGGGGTGAATTCACCTCCATTGTTTGATCACAAGGTATTTATCTTTCGCTTTGTCAAGTTTTATACCAGAGCCTTGAGCTCTTTGAATTTGCCAAAAACTTCATTCTTTACTTTTAATAAATAAATCCAAGTTTTACGTGAGTAATCATCAATGAAAGATACATAATATACATACCCACTGAGTGAAGTTTTCGACATCGATCCACATATGTCTGAATGAATGATGTCCAAAACTCCTTTGGCTTTGTTATTGCTATTGGGAAAAGAGTGCTTCATGTTCTTTCCTTGTGCACATCATTTGCACACACCATATGGTTCTACTTGGATTTCTGGAAGACTTGTCACCATTTTTCTCACAACCGGAAGAGCTTTGTAGTGTAGGTGAGAAAATACCTTATGCCATAGTTCACTAAGATTCACAATATCATGAACCATTGTGCAGACTAAATTTCCTTTTAATTTGTAGAGTCCTCCTTCTTCAACTCCAGTCACTATTGCATCATCAAGGGTCTTCCCTCTAAGCCACATAAGAACTTGGCCATCAATAAATGTTACTCTAAATCCTTTCTTATCCAATGCTGAAATTGAGAGAAGATTATTCTTTAAACCTGGAACATAGAGAACTTCCTTTATCTTCATTGGATTTTCTGAGTTTAACTTGTAGGAAGATTCTCCAACACCTTTTACTGGATATTCATAGTCATCACCCAATTTCACCTTGTGAGGTGAATCTTTATGAATAAGTTTAGATAAGGAGTCTTCATATCCTATCATGTGCTTGGAAGCACCACTGTCTATCAACCAAGTGTCACTTCCATGAGTAACAATACCTATGAGGGCTGAGATAATAACATAATCATCATCACTTGATTCATCTTGCTTTGCAACCTTCTTGGGAGGCTCATCATATTCAGTTGTGTGAGCTTCATGCCTCTTACTTCCTTTTGTATTCTTAATTTCCATAATGAGGGGGAAATCCATAACAAAGTGTCCCAATTCATGACAACAATAACATCTGATCTTTAAGTTTTCTCTTTGACCCATCTTAAACTTCTTAGGTAAAAAATGCTCCTTCTTGTTCTTTCCTTTTCTGGTGTGGGTGGCTAGGGCTTGATCTTCATCTATCATCTCTTATTCTCTTGCAGATGTCCTAGCTTCTTCCTAGTTACAATCTTCCTAAATCCTATTGAACTTGGGAAGCTTCTTTCTTGAACAAATTCCTTGGATGAATGCATCCCATGACCTTGGGAGGCCATTCAAGGTAGTCATCAACATATCTTCTCCTTCTACTGAGTCACCAATGGATTCTATCTACTCCTTGATTTGATTCACTCTTGAGAAGTAGGAGTGAATGGTTTTTGAGTTATTAATTTTCACATTCTTCAACTGAGATCTCAGATTCATTATTTGATTTATGTTTCTTGCCTCAAACAAACGATTTAAGGTGTCCATCATTTTCTTTGGAGAAGATAATGATAATACATGATGGATAATGTGGTCCTTAATGGAGTCTGCAATAATCCTTTTTTCTCACACCATGTCCTTCTTATATTTTTCATTAGCTTCATTTCCTTGAGGTTCTTGAACCTCTTATATAATGAACTTATCCATTTCATGTTCTTCAAGAAGGAGGGTTACTATGTACTTCCAGGTCCTGAAGTTATCATCTCCATCTAGCTTCTCATCGATCTTTGTTCTGGTAGTCATCCTGCCTTTTGATGGTATTGGTTTGTCTGGAAACTATGTCTCTAGACTAAAAATGACTCCCTTTTAGACTTCTATATCTGCAGTTGGATTCTATTCAGGCCTGCTCTGATACCATGTTAGAATTTTAAATTTTCTAGTTACATAATTACAATTACTTAATCCAATAGTAATTGTAGTAGGATCACTGAAAGATAGACAATAACATATACAATAGAACACAAAGATTATCTTGGGAAACCCTCGTGGGGGATAAAACCTAGCAACCAAAATCCTCAATATTGATTCTTTCAACTAGTATAATGATGTGATATAGCTCTCCAAGAAATACCAAGACCAAAACACCAAAAGAACCAGTCTCCAACACTTGTGCACTAGACCTTCTTATGCACTCCAAGATGCACTAGAGAAGTGTGTGAGTTTGTGTCCAAATGAGAGGAACATATCCTCTATTTATACACAACAGTGTCTTGAAGGTACATGACTCTTGACCTAACTAACCCATAAAATAGGGTTGACTAGCCACAATTGGGCTTTTTACAATTATAAGTAAAATACCAATAATACAATAATTTATGTTGAGTCGACTTGTACAATATAACTATAATAACCTTTTAAAGATTTGATAAAAAAATATATACAAGAATATCTTCCATAGTTACACAAAAAATATTAACATTGTGAAGGTTGTGCTTTGCAAAGGCAATCACTCTTCAATGCCTATTATAACTTAGTGCACATACTTGATCCTCTGTGACTCCCTCAATGTTTTGGCTCACATCTCCTCCTCCATGAGCCGCTTGACTTTCTCCATGATATGGATTTATATATCGAACAAAATGGAATACAGATGTATAGAAAATAAATACACAGAGATACATTAAAACTTGACTTCTATTAATAAAGAGAATGTGTTGAAACTATAAAAATGTAGACTGAAACAAACTTGCTCGAATGGTGATAGCTTATCTCTGAGAAAAGATGTGACAACTATGCTCATTCGCAAGAATATGGTTAAAATCAAGCTCCAAAGGCCTTTTTAACATAAAGCATAAATGAGAAACCCTAAACATCCAAAAAATTAACCCTAGGAGATGAAGTGCCAAAATTCGTGTGGGCCCCGATGGGGTAAGTTGGTACATCAACTTCCCAAGATCATAACTTTTGCATACGATATCTATTTTAGGCGTATGATAGCTCATTAGAAATAAATATGTGAGGAATACACATGTTTCCATAATAATTTGGCTAAATCCTACAATGTGACTGTGTCATGCCAAAAAACTCTTTTTAGGGCCTCAAAACGACCCTAAAAGTTTAGGACCCGAAAAGCTTAGGAAAAAATTGCCAAAATGAGAATTGTTCTTTGAGCCAGTGGAATAGGTGGGTGGCCACCGATATCCACCTAGATCATTCCCCCCCCTTAGGAATCAATGGTATTCATTTCATTGATTTCCCCAATTAGATGTGGAAACTTCTATTAAACTTGGCCCCGGGTGAGCCACTTGCCTTAGTGCAGGAGATGCCTTGCTTTGAAAACCCGATAAAGTTGGTCCTCTGTTGCTGAGTGCCCTTAATATAAGTGTCCCTAATATGATCAATGGATACATGTTCCATGTAGTCAGGGTTGAACTCTATTAGTGTCAACTACTCTGTGATCTTTGATGTTCCAATAATGGTGGGAAGTATGGCCGAAGGAGGTCCACATTGAACATGGGGTGTAGGCCAAGTAAGGGGGTAACACTTAGATCAAAATCATTGTTACCCATAGCCTTGGTGATGGTGTAAGGTCCATAGCGAAGTGGACGAAGATTTTGATTGGGTCATGTAAGGTTCTCTTTCTGTAAATGCAACCAAACCTTGTCTCTGACCTGAAACTTGTGCGACACCCAATGTTGATCATGGCGTTGTGTATACTTAGCATTGGCTTTCTATAAAATATCATGGAAAAAATTTTGGATGTGCTGAATTCATTCAAAAAAGTTGGTGGCTTTGTCGGCCTCAGATTGAACATGGGATGATTATGCCTGTGTGGATGCAAAGGGTAGTGCGACATCAATGGGACCCAATGGTTGAAATACCAACCCCACCTGAAAGGGATTGTGCTCGATCGAGCCATGAAGGGTTATGTTGTAGTTGTGTTAAACATAGGGAATACTCTCATCCCATGTGCACAAATTTTTGGATTTGTGCATGCTCAAGATATGCACGATCATTTTGTTGATGAAATCTGTCTAGCCATCAGTTTGGGGGTAGAAGGCGGTGGATTTGGTGAGCTTGGTTTCCAATAGTGACCAGAGGTTGGACCAGAATGTGCCAAGGAATATATTTTCCTAATCTGATATGATGGTATGTGTTATCCCAAAGTTTACTCACACCTGTTCGAAGAAGATCTTGGCAGTGGCCTCTGTTGTGATATTCTTCTTGTAGGCTATGAGGATGTCCATCTTAAAAAACCAATCAACCACCAAAAAAACACAGTCATTTCCCTGCTTAGTTTAAGGAAGGCCTGACATGTAGTCCATCGAGATGGATTCCCATGGCATGTAGGGAGTGGGAAGAGGGGTGTACAAGCCTTGCTTCTTAGTGGCTAGTTTGGAAATAGTGTAGGCAAAGCAAGACCCGATATACTTGTTGACGTCCTACCGAAGTTTCAGCCAATATAAATTCTTATGTAGTACTGCCACGGTCTTTTCCATGCCAAAATTTTCTGCCATCCGATTGTAGTGTGCTTCCCAAATCATGTTTGCACGCTCTCTTGAAGGAACACAAAGGTGTCCTAGATGGAATAACATTCCATCCTGAATATAAAAGTCAGTGGTAATCGTGTTTGTGTCGAGGATCTAGTAAGTGGTAGTGAAGTCAAGATCGCTCTTGTAGAGTTGCAACCACTTGGATGCCTCATGTCCACAAGAGTGGAGAATCATGGTTAAGGCTACAACTAGAGTTTGACTAAGGAAGTTCACGAAATGATTGGTGTTCCTCTCTTATATTTGATGCTCATATGGAACTGTTGTGAGTATATGTGCCACTTTTGATTACGTTCGTTCTATAATTTTCCTTGTGTCTGCATGAAATGCAGAGGCTTGTGATCAGTGTGCATGATTGTCTCCTTCTCGAGAATGTAGTGCTTCCATTGTTAGTAGGCTTGTACAATGGAATACATTTATTTGTCATAGGTGGGGTACTTATGGATGAAGTTTGATAGTGTCTCACCATGATATTCCACTGGATGACCGTGTTGAGTGAGGATTGTGCCCATGAAATAGTCTGAAGCATCAGTCTCAATCTCAAAAGGTTGTTGCAGATCAGATAAGGAGAGTATTGGAGTTGAGCACAAGCGATGTTTCAAATCATAGAATGCTTGTTTTTGTGACATCCCCCATGTGAACTTTGCCTTGCTGCTACCCTTGGTTACTTGGTTGAGGGCCCATGCAATATGGGAAAATCCCAACATGAACCTGCGATAGAAGTTGGCAAGTCCTAAGAAACTTCGAAGCTCATTTAGTGTGTTAGGGGTTGGTTAGTCATGAATTACTTGGATCTTGGATGGATCCACATGCACACCATGCTCATATACAATGTATCTTAGGTATTGAACCATGTTCATGCCAAAGGAACATTTTTCCATCTTAGCATATAGCTTTTGTTGTTGTAAAGTGTGAAGGACCTATTGAATATATTGTAAGTGTTCTGCCCAATTCTTGTTGAATATGAGGATGTCATCTAGATATACCACCACAAAAGAATTGGTGAAGGGCCACAATATATCATCCATCAATCTCATGAAAGTTGTTGGAGCATTTTTCAAACCAAAGGGCATGACTAGCCATTTAGAAAGACCTTATTTTGACTTGAAAACAGTCTTCCATACATCAGTATGTTCTATTGGGACCTGGTGGTAGCCAAAATTCAAGTCAATATTGCTAAAAAAGTTGGCTCCCTTGATTTGGTCAAGAAGGTTGTCAATTCGTGGAATTGGGTACCAGTTCTTGAATATGATTTTGTTTAGGGCCCTGCAATAAATGCAAAGTCACCAAGTCCCATATTTATTCTGTATGATTACAATTGGGCTCTTGTAGGGTGAGGATTTGGGTCGTATGTGACCCTTTTGAAGCAGCTCTTGGATCTGTCGCTTAATTTCCTCATTTTCCATCAGAGAGCAGTGATAGACTAGCCCATCGAGTAGAGGTGCACTGGGGGTTAGATCGATTGAATGCTTGAACTGACATTGTCGTGACACCTCGATGGGTAAGGAGAATATGTATTTGTATTATTCCACGATCGTGTCCACTTGATTTTGCTGCATGGAGAGGCGATGGATGTGGCTGCGACCTTCTATTCACTTTGAGAGAGAATCATGAAGAAGACAAATTTCCCGGTCTGGGAGATGACCTTCCTGCATTTCTTAGCAAAGATCAAAGAAATAGCGATAGGTGGAGATACCTCTAATATCATGTACAATTGTCTACCCAAAATAATAATAAAACTGTGAGGTCTAGACTCATATACATCGTGTTGTTTCCACAAATATGGTTGGCCTAAAATAACATCACAAAATTCAAGGGGGGAAATATCACACAATACCTCATCCTTGAAGGGCTTGATGTTGTAGGGAAGACATAATTGTTGGCTAACATGGAGGTCTCTTCCTTGGTGAAGCCACCCAGTGGTGTAGGTATGAGAGTGTGGTGTTGTAGAAAAGTTCAACCATTTGATGACCTCTATTGATATCATGTTCTTTTTTACTTCCACTATCAACAACTAAATGCAGTGGAGCTCCCTTCACCCACATCTGTGAGTGAAAAAGGTGTTCAACTTCCTCTGTTTCCTCTAGTTCACTTGGATGGACCTTGGTGGTAGCGACAGTGGCATTGGGTTCCACGTCAATGATCTTGTTCCCTTTTTCTAGATATGATTTAAATTCAGAACCTACCTCTGACTCTGAGTCTTTCATGTCAACCACCAACGACTACTTCGAATGACATTCATTGATTTTATGCCTGAGGATTTTATGGAATTCACACCACTTCCTAGTGTCTTTCTTTGTCTTCTCATTACCCTTCTTCATTTGCGACTTGGATTGGTTGTCCTGAGGGGTCCATCTTTGTCCTATCCTTTGTTATGTAGGTTGGGACTGCCTTTTCCCTACTTCTACTGTGAGGATTTTACAAATCCAAACTCTCACTTTTTCTGTTTAAATTTCTGCTCGATTTTGATAGCATATCGATATGTTACACCCAATGATGAGATGTCCAGAAAATCCATTTCTATTTGGATGTATCTATGCAAACAATTGTGGTACTTGAGCACCAGATGTCGTTCGAATTCCTTGATACTCATCTTGGTGTGCAAGGTATGGAAGATATTTGTGAAATATGGTATTCTCTGGTCCCTTTCCTGTCGTAGTGTGGTCCATATCGTATACTGGTCATCATATCTTCCAACATGGTAGTATTGTTCCTTAATAGCATCCCTGAAAGAATCCCAAGTCGAGGTGACTGCAAATATTGAAAATTCCTCAGTGTCCCTTTACTCACAATAAGTTCTGCACCAATCCTTGACATGGGGGACAACCTTAAGGAGCGCAAAGGTAATCTTTTCTCTATCGAAAAACATATGGACCGAAAAATACACTTCTAGTAGATTCAACCATTTATCTACAATATATGCATCTATTTGGCCTTCAAATAAGGGGATATCAAAATTGACTTGTACCTTGAAGGGGATGGCATGGATGCTTGATGAAGATGTGTCACATGTTGGCAATCGTTCAAGGATCTGTGCAAAGTTATCCATCATCGCGTTCCTTTGTCGTGTGAAGGATTCCTCAATCAACAGTTTAAAAGGATGTCCTTCTCCATCGTCTCTCTTTTATTACACCATGGGAGGTTGTCGTGATCGGCGGGGACGGTCTTGCAAGGTCTCAACCACTAATTTGAGTCCCATCTCCTTGTACCTTGACCTTGTTGGGGACATGCACAGAGAAATAAATAAAGAGAAGACCACTCTGGTACCACTAGTCCATATTTAGAAATGGAACGAAATGGAATACATATGTATAGAAAATAAATACACAGAGATACAGTAAAACTTGACTTCTATTAATAAAGAGAATATGTTGAAACTATAAAAATGTATACTAAAACAAACTTGCTCGAATGGTGGCAGTTTATCTCTGAGAAGAGATGGGACGACTATGCTCATTCACAATAAGATGGTTACAATAAGGCTCTAAAGGACTTTTTAACATAAATCATAAATGAGAAACCCTAAAAATCCAAAAAATTAACCCTAGGAGATGAAGCACCAAAAGTCATGTGGTCGTCAATGGGGTAAGTTGGTACATCAACTTCCTAGGGTCATAATTTTTGCATACAATCTTTGTTTTCGGCACACGATAGCTCGTTGGAAAGAACTATCCGAGGACTACACATGTTTCCATCACACAGTGAATAAATATTATGGTGTGACTATGCTACACCCAAAAAACATTTTTTATGGCCTCAAAATGGCCCCAGATGTTTAGGACCCAAAAAGCTATGAAAAAACTGCCAAAATGAAAATTGTTCTTTGAGCCAGTGGAATAGGTGGGTGGCCACCAATATCCACCTGTATCACTCCTAGATACCATATTCATCATTCCTATAGCCATAATATGAACTCCTATCAATTTGTTTGTAAATCACATATGTATACCTCCTTCTCTTCGCCTTGGGGGGCTTATCAAATAGCTCTTTGAAATCATGGAGGAATTTTGTAGCCCCGAAGTATCTGTAACGAAGTCCCTTGCCAATGGCACTGGGCACATCAATTTTTTTCCCTTCCAAGTCCATCATCTTGGCCCCTACTTTGACATAATTAAGACTATCAAGTTCTATAATCAAAGCTTCCCAATGCCCCTTTTGCTTGATCAACAAGAAAGGAACCCTACCACATGTCTTAATTATAATACTATTTCAACCTCAATAATGACCTGAGGCCCATATTATATATTTAATGGAACTTAAGAAGCATATTTGAAAAAAGATATGATGATCCATAAGCTTCATGAGCATGCCATATCGTGAAATATTAAGCATTTCCCTGGCCTCAGACTGCTCCTTGCTCCTCCATGAGAACCTCACTCATGCATTTACTAAGAATATCATATTTCTTCTTCTCCCTAACCATGCACTCGATATCTTTCTCATCTGTAAAGGGCACATGGGAAATTCACTCTCGCTCTCTCTGCTACGGGTTTCCCTAGTCCTTCTCTCCCATTTCTTCCACCGCATCTTCCTCTTCCTCAAATAGGACCAGCTTAACGACAATGACCTATTTTCTCTTAATCATCAACTTTTCCTCTCTATTGATAGACTCGAACCTCTGCCACTCCCTCAACACATTGTCATGCATCTCCTTCTCTGCAAGTTGCTTAACTTTCTCTAAGATACCATCCTCATCATCCCTCTAGCCATAATAATTGGCATCAATTATCTCATAAATATCATACCTAGACCTCCTCTTATTCACCTCGAGCATGCCTCGGGGGGATTGTTTAATAGATCTTTAATGTTGGGGAGGAATTTCCCATCCCCACTTATACAATTAGTTTTTGGAAGATGGCATGTTACAATATTCTAGCAATTGTTTGTACAAGTGGGGCCACGAAATTCCTCCCTAATGTTAAAGAGTTATTCGATAAGCCCCTAGGTATGAGATTTACAAGAAAATTAACACCAATTATTATGACTAGGATGACAAGAACATTATATTGGAGAAAATTGAGAATCTCGTGGAGAAGGAGATGCGGGCTAGAGCACTGAGGGAGTGGTAGAGGATCGATTATGTCAAGAGGTAGGCCAAGTTTACAATCAAGAGGGGAGAGGTCATTTCCATTAATAGAATAATGTTAGAGAAATAGGAAGATGTGGTAGAAGAAATGGCAGAGCAGGAGAAGGGAAATCAGCAACAGAGAGAGTGATAGTTCGCTACCCAAGTGTTCCTTCTGGATGAAAAAGTGATTGAGTGCATGGTTGTGTAGAAGAAGAAACATGAGCTTCTTAGTAAATACATGAGTAGGGATCTCATGGAGGAGTAGGTTAAGGCCAAGGAAATTCTTAATATTTAGCGATAAGGAATGCTAGCAAAGCTTATGGATCATTAGTTGTTTTCCAAATGTGTTTCTTAACTTTTATTAAATATACAATATGGGCCTTAGGTCATTCTAGAGGTTGACACAGTATTATAATTAATACATCCACCAAGGTTCATTTCTTTCTAATCAGATCAAAGGGGCACTAGGAAGCTCTGATCTTAGAGCTTAACAGTCCTAATTATGCCAAAGTAGGGGCCAACATGACGAACATGTAACAGACAAGGGCCCTGGTTACATATACTTCAGGGCTATGAAATTCCTCCCCAACCTCAAAAATATATTCGATAAGCCCCCTCAAAGTGAAAAGGAGGAGGTGTAGCTATGATATTTACAAGCGAATTGGAATCTATTCATATTATGGTTATAGGAATGATAAGGATGATATCTTGGAGAAAGTCGAGCAAAGCATGGAGGAGGAGATGCAAGCCAGAGTGTTGAGGGATTAGTAGATGATCGATTTTGTGTACTAAATTATGAGAGGCACTAAAGAGTGACCTCTGTTGTTTTCCTCCACAAAGCAAAACCTCCATAAAATTTAACTATGGAGGTTTGCATACGTAGTTTGTGAATTAAATTGTTTTTCCTCTGGTTGTTGTTCATGCTACTCTTGCTCTTGTCGTTGTTGTCATCTCTGATTCACACAAAATTATTTTTAGGCACATATATATAGATAAAAAAAATTGAAAGTATAAAACACACACATATATAACTAATTTGTATTTATCAAAAAATAAAATTAATTTATGTTTGCAAAAAAATGTGGAAAAGTAATTGGTGCCACTGTAATTGTTAATACAATTGTCCCCAGTGTGCTATATCATAAACAAAGCACCACTAAGTGGTGTGTTAAGTATAATGCATCAATACTTGATTCTCAAACGCATAGTGGCACATTGTGTTCTCAAACGCATCAACTATAGCGTGTCCAACAAGATGCCCCACTATGTCATTTCACATTTTTTATGTGCACACGATGCACATTGTTCTATGGAATGCATCACTTTGTGAAATGTTTTGACTGATAAACTAGGGGGTGTGATTTGTAATATGAAAAGCATAGGTAATGAGGCATTTTAGAAAATGCATCGCTATGATAAATTTGTAAATATTTGACCCGGTGCCACTCTGTTAACAACACTAGTGTGTTTGGTTGAAATGAATGCACCAAACTTCCATTTTTCTAATTTTGTGTGCATTTTTTCTAGTTCATTTGTCTTAGAAAACATCGGTAACAGGTCATCCCATAAGATGAACCGCTATGGTAAATTGTTATATATTTTTCTCAGTGCCTTGCAGTACACAACATCGGTGCGTTATCGTGGATTTGATGCACCGTCAAGCCAAAAAAATTTATGGAAAATTGGGTGATGTGATCGGTTAATAGAATGCGTCGGTGCTCCATGTTTTTAGAGAACAAACGTTTTTTTGACCGCTGAGTTGTTATTTTATAACACATCGTTTATGGGTGTTCCTAAAAATGCATCGCTATGTTAAATTTTTTACATTTTAACGGTTTCGTTATGTGAATGGAACTGGAGAGTTTATTTATTTTGTACACACTGGGATCAAGGATTCTTGAAATTCACAAGATGCACCAGTAGAGGGGATTCATGTAAATTCGTAGGATGCACCAACATCTAGGGAGAGACGAATCCTTTAAACGCACCGCATGGAAAAAATTATAAAAAAGACTAAATTTAAAGTCACTTACAAATTGTAATGTAATGAAAATGCATATAACAAGGTAATAAACAATTTACCTAGTGTTTTCTCTCCCAATGATGCATGGTTGCACCATAGAGAAGAAATGAAATATTGTAGTATTTTTCCAAAATTTGGAAATGTGTCGAATCTATTGATGGAGCTATTGGACTAACTATAGAGCACTTCAAATAGGGTGATCGTGGAAGGAGAGTGAGCAGTGATGCTCGTTGGGGAGGTTGGAAGCATAGAATAAGGTGTAACAATGAAAATTGATATGGTAAGTTTTATTATTTTATCATTTTTCGGTGTGTCCAATAGTTGTACACACCAGGGTATTATCTTTATGTGAGCATAGATGTGTCATAATACAACAAAATCATCAGAGATAAAAAAAAATCTGCTAAAACCTTTGGATTCCCACCTCCACTGTATTTTTTTGTTTTTAGGGGATAACTATGTGCCTTGATTTTGAAGCACATGGGTGTTTGTATTGTGTGTGAACCGATACATTTTTACCTTTCAGACGCATCGCTAAAAAACCTCCACAAAATCCTCCAGCTGCCCCCCTTTTCTAATAACCTCTGCTATAAACAGAGAAGGGATAAGTTTTTCGAGGAGGTTCCATAAAAACCTTCGCTATAAGGTGTTCTCCTTGTAGTTCTTGTAATTATTTGGTTGAGCCTCATGTAAAATATGAGAAATATACGTATCTAGATGTGATTGTATGGATAAATATTTCCCTACTAAAAGAACCTTACAAAAACGGCAAATCGATTCCCCATTGCTCCACGACCTTATCTTTGATCGCTCAAGGTGTTCCTCTAGCCACCTCTTCAAGAGCAATTGCTTTCCTCCTTGTAATATAATAAGTGAATGTGATCTAGATTTATGAGCGAAACGAAATAAATAATAGGCTGAATACAATAACACATATATATGGAGAACACACAACAGATATCCAGTGAACAATATCTTATATTGAATAAATAAAATAGACTAAAACTGTAAAACAGCAGAACTGAAAAGAACTTGCTCGAATGGTGACAATTATATTTGAAAAGAGATGTGGTTTTTATGCACATACGTTTGATAAGAATGATTGCAATGAGGCTCTAGAGGCCCTTTTATCCTTACTCATGAATTCCAAAACCCTGGACATCCAAAAACCTAACCCAAAGAGATGAAACGTCAAAAGTTATGTGGGCCCCGATGGGTAAGTTGGTACCTCAACTTCCAAGGGTCATAAATTTTGCATACGACCTTTGTTTTAGGCACGTGATAGCCCGCTAGAAAGGTCTTTTCGAGAACTACACATATGCCATCAAACTCTAACTTTGTCTATATTTTGACTGTGGCAAGCCAAAAAAACATTGTTTAGGGCCCCAAAACGACCCTGGAAGTAGAGAAAGATGTATTGACATGAAAACTTCCAAAATAAGCCAGTTGGATTAGGTGAGAATCCACCAATATCCACCTGGAAGTTGTGTAGGGCTTCAAACATCCCTGAAAGTGTAGAACCCGCAATTACAAATAATTACAGGAGAATCTGTTGAACTAAAATTGTTAAAAGAAGCTATTTGGAATAGGTAGGTGGCCACCAATATCCACCTAGATCATTCCTCCCCCATTAGAAAGCAATTGTCTCCATTGCATTGATTTCCCCCATTAGGTGAGGAAATTTCTATTGAATTTGGGCCTCAATGAGCCATTTTCCTTGGTGTAGGAGTTGCCCTGCCTTGACAACCTGATAAAGTTGGATCCTCTGCTAGCGAGTTCCCTTGACTTGTGTGTCCACTATTTGATCAATGGATGCTTGTTCCATGCATTAAGGGTTGAGGTATGTTGGTGTCAATTGTTCTGCGATTTCTGAGGTGTCCAATAATGGTGGAAAATATGGCCGGAGGAGGTCCACATTGAACACTAGGTGCAAGCCAAGGAAGGGGAGAGTGTTGATCTCAAAACATTGTCTCCCACAACATTGGTTATAGTGTAAGGCTCATAGCGGAGTGAATGGAGCTTCCAATGGGGCCATGTAAAGAATTATTTCTGCAAATGTAACTAGACCTTGTCTCTCACCTGAAACTTATGCGATACCCGATGTTGATCATGGCGTTGCTTGTACTTAGGATTGGCTTTTTGCAAAATCTCATGGACCTGTTGGTGGATGCGTTGAATCTGCTCAATGAATCTGGTGGCTTTGTCGACCTCAGACTAAACATGGGAATATTTTTTCTGTGTGGTTGCAAGAGGTAGTGCAACATCAATGGGACCCAAGGGTTGGAATCCAAGCCCCACCTAAAATGGGCTATGGTCAGTAGAGCTATGGAGAGTCTTGTTATAGTTGTGGAAAACATAGGGAAGACTCGCATCCCATGTACGTGAATTCTTAGAGTTATACATGCGTAGGATGTGCACAATCATCTGATTGACAACCTTTGTCTGGCCATCAGTTTGAGGGTGGAAGGTAGTATATTTAGTGAGCTTGGTGTCCAATAGTGACTAGAGACTCGACAAAAATGAGTTGAGGAACCTACTGTCTTGATCAGAGATGATTGCATGTGGTATCCCAAAATGGACCCACACTCGTTCGAAGAAGATCTTGGCAGTATCTGTCGTTGTGATGCTCTTCTTGTAGTATGTGATAATGGCCATATTTGAAAACCAACCAACCACCACAAATACGCAATCATTTCCTTTCTTGGTGGATGTTGGCCCTTGACCAAGTTTTGGGAGATCCTTGGTCAAGTTGACCTATTTTGGGACTTCGACAGCCTGTCGAAGACGGAGCACAAGATGAAGCAGAGATCGCGAGATCTGGCTCCTTTTTGGGTCCTTTTTGGGATTTTGGAATATGTAATGGGTATGGAATGTCAACCCATGGGTTTACCCATGTTTAGGACTATTTTGTAAAGTATAAATAAGTAGCTAGGTGATATAAGTAGCGAGGCCTATAAGCTAAGTGCTAAGTGCAAGTATGGTTTGTATATTCTTTGTGCATATTGTGAAAAACTTGTAGAGCTAAGTGCAAGTATGGTTTGTAGATGCTATGTGCATATTGTGAGAAACTTGTAGATCTAAGTGCAAGTGGTTGTAACAAACTTTGAAAGGCTTTGTGCTAGACCTAGCTCGGGGAAGGAGGATCTGGCGAGGTGTGCGCAGATCTCTTGTCCTATGCAGAGAAGGGTTTTTGTGGCTCTGTGCATGTAGATGACTAATTGAAGATAATAAAGGAGAAGAGTTGGTGGATGTAGCCCTAGGGTGGGGGTGAACCACATAAATACTTTGTTATTCTTCTCTGTGCAATGTTCTGATGTATTTATGTGTTATTTGATAAGTGCTTGATATAGATAGATAGATAGATCTATTTTTTCTGTGTTCTTATGATGAATCTGGATGTTAGATATGATATAGGTGAATTTGTTTAGTGCTTGAATCTACCAGATCTGATCCATTTATTTATGTTAAGTGCTTAGATACATTAGATCTTGGTGAATGTTGCGATGCTTTGTTTTATCTGCGAAGTAGATATTGGGTAAATAATGATGAGCTAACGGTGTTAAGTTCTCTATTACGTATTATAATCACATATCTATGTCCCAACTAAGGTTTCATACACCTGATTCCTGCAACCACCCCTGCCTCTACCTCGGGTGAGACTTCATCTACTTCGCAAGTGTTGCTGAAAGGCCCGGTAGTTAGGGTTTTGTTGGTACGATGTTATAGCGTTGAACCCTGGGTCTGCACCTATGCCAACAGTGGACGGAAGGCCAGACATGTAATCCATTGAGATGGATTCCCAAGGCCTCTCAAGAGTATGGAGAGGGGTGTCTAAGCCTTGCTTCTTGATGGTTTTCTTGGCAATGGCACAGGCAGTGCAAGATCTAAGATACTCGTTGACGTCTTGTCAAAGTTTTGTCCAATAAAAATGTTTGTGTAGAATGACCACAGCTTTCTCCATGCCAAAATGTCCTACCATCCAACTATAATGAGCCTCCCAAATTATCTTTTCACACTCGATTGCAGGAACACAGAGGTGGCCCAGATGGCATAACAATTAGTCGTGAATGTGAAAATCAGTGACATTCATGCCTATACCCAAGAGCTGATAGGTGGTGGCGAAGTCAGGATATTGCTGATAAATTTGGGGCCACTCAAATGCCTCATGCCCACAGGACTAGAGTACGATGGTGAGTTCATCCACGGGAGGTCAACTGAGGCAATCAATGACACAATTTGTGCTCCATTTCTTATATTTGATGTTGAGATGGAACTACGACAAGTATGTGGACCACTTCTGATGGCGGTCGTTCTACAACTTCCCTTCTGTCTGTATGAATTGTAGAGTCTTTTGATGAGTGTGGATGATCGTCTCCTTTCCCAGAATGTAATGTTTCCATTGATGGTAGGCTTGTACAATGGAATACATTTCCTTGTCATAAGTGGGGTATTTTCGGACAGTATCTGAGTGTCTCTCACTATGGTATGCTACCGAATGACCATATTGAGTGAGAACTGTGCCTACAACATAATCAAATGCATCAATATCAATATTGAATGGTTATTGTAGATCGAGTAAGAAGAGCATTAGAGCTTAGCACAATCGATACTTATTATAGCAATATTTGCCTCACCCTGTACAAATTTTCTCAGAAGGCATTTTTCCATTTCCCTATGTAGATTTGAAGTCCCTTTTTGTAGTTCCCAGAGATAAAAATAATATTTTTCCACATATATGTGTCCTAACTATTATAAAGCATGTGTATATGCAGGTTACACCATTACATCCCACATACATCGGGTTTTGTGCCCAAAATTAAAAATGGTGTTGGGTTTCCATGTCACGTCATGGGATCCATGATCCTTCACCTTCCATATACTGGAAACGTTCTGAATCGGCCCTTCAGTTCCATTTGAAGGCTATAAATGGGCCATATCCAAGCTGTGGAAAAGGGGAGAAGAATTCAACTTTGAGAGAAAATTTACTCTGGAGAAATCATTCACTTCATATTGAGCTTGGATCCCTTTATCCTTTTAAGTCTAGACACATTGTTCAGTCCCCAAGCTCTTTCCTACTTGATTGAGAACCTCATTGTCTCTCTTATATGATCTTTCCTTTGGTGGAGGAATGAAGTGGTGGAGGCCCAACTAGAAGGGACTTAGTTTCTCGGTTACGAACCACATCGACACGAAAGTTTGTAATTCATACACTTCTCTTGATTACATTTTAATAGAAATCAACTCTAATATCAAGTATTTCTTTTAAAATGTAATAAACAAAAGTGTATGAATTACAAACTTCTGTTTCGGCATGGTTTGGAACTGAGAAACTAAGTCCCTTCCAGTTGGGCCTCCACCACTTCAATCCTCCACCAAAGGCAAGCTCATATAAGAGAGACAATGAGGTAGGGAAGAGCTTGGGGGCTGAATAATGTGTCCAGACTTAAAAGGATAAAGGGATGCAGAATCAATATGAAGTGAACAATTTCTCCAGAGTAAATTTGCTCTCAAAGTTGAATTCTTCTCTCAAAGTTGAATTCTTCTCCCATTTTCCACAGCTTAGATATGGCCCATTTATAGCCTTCAAATGGAACTGAAGGTCTGAGTCAGAATTTTTCTAGTATATGGAAGGTCAAGGATCATGGATCCCGTGATGTGACATGGAAACTCGACACCATTTTTAATTTTGGGCACAAAACCCGACGTACGCGGGTTGTAATGGTGCAATATCTGTATACGCATGTTGTATAATAGTTAGGGCATGTATATGTGGAAAAATATTATTTTTAGCTCTGGGAACTGCAAAAAGGGACTTCAAGTCTGCATAGGGAAATGGAAAAAGGCCTTCTGATAAAATTTGCATAGGGTGAGGCTAATCTTGCTATAAAAATGCTTCAGATCATCAAATGCTCGTTGTTTTGTCTTCTCCCACGCAAAAATTTCCTTTCCACATCCCTTGGTTACTTGGATGAGGGCCCATGCAATATGGGAGAATCCCAAAATGAACCATAAGTAGAAGTTGGCAAGTCCCAAGAAGCTCTGAAGCTCAGTTAGTGTGGTCTTGACAGTATATCTATAAGTCATACCCAATGGTGTGATGTCCAAAAACTCCATTTCTGTTTGAATGTATCTATGCATACAGTCATGGTATTTTAGAACCAGATGTCATTCAGAGTATTTGATACACAATTTGGTGCGCAGGGTATGGAAAATATTGGTGAAATCTGGTACTGTCTGGTCCCTTTCCTAACGCAGGGTGGTCCATCTTGTGTACTAGTCCTCGTAACTTCCAACAAGGTAGTATTTTTCTTTAATGGCATCCCTGAAGGAATCCCATGTGTGGAAGACCGCAAATATTTCACATTCCTCTATGTCCTTTTTCTCAGAGTGAGTATCCCACTAGTCCTTAACATAGGGGATGACCTTGAGGAGTGAAAAAGTAATATTTTCCCTATCAGAAAAATTGTGGACGAAAAAATACCCTTCGAGTAGATTCATCCATTTATCTACATCCTCTGGATCTATTAGTCCTTTAAATAATTGAATATAAAAATTTACTTGTACCTTGAAGGGGGTTGCATGGTCGCTTGATGAAAATGTGACTCCTGTGGGCAGCCGCCAAAGGATCTGTGCAAATTTTCCCATCATTTTGTTCCTTTGTCGCGCAAGGGATTCCTTGATCAATAGTTTAAAAGGATATCCTACTCCATCATCTTTCTTCTTTTCCCCCATTATTTGTGGTCGGGCTCAGTGCAGTCAATATTGCAAAGGCTCGACTGGTTCAAGTCCAAACTTCTTGTACCCAGATCTTGTCGGGGACATGCACGAAGAAAAATAAATGAAGAGTAGACCGCTCTAATACTATTGATCTGGATTTATGAGCGGAACAAAATAAATAATATAATGAATACAATAACACAAATATACGGAGAGAAAACAACATATATCCAGTGAACAATATCTTCTATTGAATAAATAAAATAGGCTAAAATTGTAAAACTACAGAACTGAAAACAACTTTCTCGAATGGTGGTAGCTATCTCTGAGAAGAGATGTGGATTCTACACACATCCATCTGAGAAAAATTATTACAATGAGGCTCTAGAGGCCTTTTTAACATTACTCGTGAATGTCAAAACCCTAGACATCCAAAAACCTAACCCTAAGAGTGAAACGCAAAAAATTATTTGGGCCCTAATGGGTAAGTTGGTACCTCAACTTCTCAGGATCGTAACTTTTCAATACAACCTTCGTTTTAGGCATGTGATAGCCCATTGGAAATATGTTTTTGAGAACTAAAAATTATTCCATCAAACTTTGACTTTGTCTACAATTTGATTGTGGCAAGCCAAAAAAACATTGTTTAGGGCCCCAAAACGACCCTAGAAGTACAGAAAGATGTATTGACATGAAAACTTCTAAAATAATCCAGATGGACTAGGTGGGCGGCCACCAATATCCACCTGGTATCTATGTAAGGCTTCAGAAATCTCTAAAAGTGTAGAGCCCACAATTAAAAAGAATTATAGAAGAATGTGTTGAACTAAAACTGTCAAAAGGAGCCAATTGGAATAGGTGGGTGGCCACCAATATCCACCTGGATCAGAATGACCCAAATCATGGGTACCCATCCATAACTTTGCATAGGGATTGTCTTCCTCTATCAAGGATTCAATTATGAGAAAATAGAGCCTACCAACCTCCCTCACAGACCCGTGCCCATAGTGTTGGACTATGGAATGGAACCATAGGGGATATAATTATCCTCTTCCTTCCATCCTTCAATTGAATCAAATGTCAGATTTATGGCACAAATATGAGAGTATGAGTGGCCCATAAAGATTTATCCAAAGCAATCTAACTCTCCCATTGATATCCAATAGAACAATCTAGAATTTTCCCCAACGTTTTTCCATTTGGAATGCTAGAGTGATTTTGCACATCCATCAAAGAGTTTCTCAAAATTAGTATTTGGAAGAGACATCCATGTGTAGAAAACGCGAATTAACTGGAGGTGAAAAAGGAAGAAAAAATGGTTTACTATTTGGATTGATAATTAGTCTTCCAACCAACTTGCAACAACATAATGTCAACTTTAATTGGTGAATTAAGAAAGTCCACAATTGCCTCAACAACTCGTGGTTTTTCAGCCCAGTGAAGGGAGGCAACTCAGAATCCCACAAGGAATTGAATGGTTCCATTTTTAAAAATCGAGGATGCCTAGATAGAGGAAGATTATTGCAACAACCACATGTTTTTGGAGCATCCCATGTGCACCTCATCGACCAACAGTTAAAAAAAGAGAGAAATCAATCATAGATTGAACATGACCTTTAGCAAAACAACAACCCATAGTCCATGTGTTTGAAGTCACCTATAGTGATATGCAAGATAATTGTTTTGAGAATATCACAACCCTGGGAGGCCTAAATCATCACAAGCAGTTGGAATGCATGATCCATTATCCACCTGTCAATAGAAAAGGAGGTAACAAGTTTATGTTTGGCATGCACTAGTCTCTTTTTCTCCCACATGCAGTGCTTTTATTCATGATTAATTCTATATATTCAAATCCCTTCTCCATTATAAACAAAAAATAAGATGGGGGTTTATGATTGGGCACTAACATACCACTTATATATGAATGTGAAAAAGACTTGGGTTTCAATTTGATGTAAAACAAAAAGGGGTCATTGGATAGTGTTTCCAATTATTATATTTTTGCTCCAATTTTAGTTGAAGGTTCGGTTGCCAAAAAATATTTGTAGAAATCCTTGCATGTTTATGGCCAAAAATAAATGTATTCAAAGTTTGTAATGAGACATGAAGAAAAAGGTGGAATTATCATTGGCAAAGAGAATAGTTTGTTACACTTGTTAGTCTTGAAGAGTGAGTTATAACAACCATGCTGAAATTGCTTCATTTTTTGTGGTGGACTTGTCGTAGACCCATCCCAAAATTTGAATAAGGGGGTTTGTTGAGAACACACTTATATTGAGAAGGGGGGGGGGGGGATATTGGTTTAAAACCTTTTGGGAGAAAACAAAAAAAACTTACTTTTATAAATTTGTAGTTAGAAACGTATGATTACAAATATTTGTAGGCACCAACCTACTTGAGACACCAATCCCCATTATTTTTTGTAGGCACCAACCTACTTGAGACACCAATCCCCATTATTTTTTGTAGTCA
>JZKD02S1672860.1:357727-378856 GCA_000966675.3 Picea glauca | reverse complement strand
AAACGATGACAAAACCCCCAGCAACACGGTGCCACTGTATATTCCATTATAGGGTGTGGACCCTAGTTATGATTAGGAGGGGTGGAGGCATTTCCCACCGTGTATCCTCCGAAACATGAAGTCATGGGAGGACGGTGTTAGTTCACACTCCCCAAGACGTGTGATGATGAATGCCAGATGCCTGCTAGGGAAGCTTGGTCGAGATAGTGACACTTCCGCATATGGGTTCTATTTGGACTTAGGTCAATATAGTTGACGCTCCAAGATAGTCTAGCAGAGGAAGGATAGGAATGGAGATGGAAGTAGGTTAGGGAGGAAGGATGAGTAGTAATAGTTGAGAAGGCACAGAGATCTATCTTGTGGTGGAATTTAATGTTTTCCCTTAAAAAAAAAAAGATAAATGTGTATATATGAATATTCATTATTACGTAACTAAACCATAGTTGTCTAAATAAAATTGTTGAACTGGATAATAGTAATTAAAGAATTTCTAAAACAATTGATAGGTTTTTTGTCTTTTATAAAAGACTAGTCTTGTTGACTAGATTGGATGCATACATAAATTACTAAAGAATGATAATTTTGATTATTAGTACATGCACGAGACTTGTATGTACTAGCTACACATGCATTTCTTGTACATATACACTAGTATGTATGAGTTTTCTTGACTTACTTACTGATAATGTCGGTTAATTGTTATGAATGTGTGAACCATGTTTCTTTTCCTTTGTACCATAAGATACCTTAACTTCGGGACGAAGTTTCCTAAAGGGTGGGTGTATGTAACAACCCTAGTTGAAAATATGCTTAGGGATTATTAAGCAAAATTGATTAGGTGATTAATTGTCTTAACATGGTTTTAACTAAACAAAGATTGGCATAATAATATTAATTAAATATTTATTAGTTAATTAATTGTTATAATTTTGATTAATTAATTAATTTAATTAATTACCCATCACATTGAATGAACAGGGTAATAAATTTAAAAGGGTTAATAAATTATATTGTTTAAATTAAAGATTACATATATGGAGGGGATAAGGAGCATTAATAAATAAGGATAAGGAGCACTAATAATAGGATAAAGCATTAATAATCGAATAAGATAATAAATGTGTAGGTGAGGAAATACATGAGGAGAAAGGGCGGTGAAGGAGGGGGATGAGTAGAGGAGGGGGATGAGTGGAGGAGGCTTATGGGAAGGAGGAGGCTTATGGGAAGGGGGAGATTTTTCTTTTGGGAGGGTTCTCTTGGATTTTCACAAGGGAGTTTGAGTTCTGTAGTCGGAAAGGATCGGTACAGGGGGCACCGGTTTGCTGGAGGTTTTGGGCACGGGAGCCTAGATATCCATATGGTATCCTGGAGCTAGGAAGCTATCCTAGTTGGCAGGGTGGAAACACGGTTTTGGGCAGTGTTTGACACAGTTTCAGCAACGAACAACCAGATCGACGGGGGAATTAGCATCAGGGAGAGGTAATTTAATTATTCTGTTAAGTAATTCTTATGATGTGGATAAAATTTTAATTTTTGTCGAATATCATATGCTCATATGTTGGTGATTGAATTATTTTTGTATAAGAAAGAATTATATGCTAAATCAAATTAAATTTTGTATTTTTACGGTTATTACACTTCAGGACGCACTACGTGCTCCAAGGGTGCCACTCGCGTCTTTCCATTTTTCTTGCACGACGTGCCCTTTAGGATGCACTACGTGCTCCAAGGGTGCCACTCACCTCTTGACTGAATTGGTAGACATATAAAACCCCTGGAGTCAATACTCTGCCAAGTGATCTTGTGGGAGACTAAGGGCCTCTAAGGAATAAGGCCCCTTCCTTATTGTGTACCCATTAGAATCATTGTGAGCGACTGTTGCAGTCTGCCCTCATGGCATCATGGGTCTTCTCGAACTAGGTAGTCGTTAACCTACTGTTCGAGCCATGGCGGGAGTGCCAGTAGGTTGTGGGAGGGTTGTTGTCCACAACTCTCCCTCAACCTCTATGGAAGTTGTGTGTGACCTCTCTACTCCACATGTGAGTCTGGTCGGCAAGCTATCGTCGGCCTGCATCATCAATGAATCATGTCAAAAATATATCCATAATTATATCATCTAATCAGATGCACAAATATCATATATACAACAATCAAACCCAAATAGTCCACTTCCTGACTCGATCTAGAGTCCAAGGGGTTCCATTGATGCCTCTACATCCTCGAGGTCCAAAATCCTACACACTCAATAAAACTGAGTCAATAGCACCTGTCTATGTCAATGCAGCAAAACAACATGTTGTCAACCCATAACGCCTCATAATGAAAATCAAATGCTTAATAGTATAATAATCCAGATCAATTGCAAGCAAGTGTCCCCAAAGAATAAGTTCGCTTAGTGCGTGCAAGAGCGGGATGTTACATACACCTCGTCTTGGTCTAAACTTTGTCCCGAAGTTTCACAGTATATAATTGCCGAAATAATGTGTATCACAGTGTCATAAGTCTATCTATCAAACAAAATGGAAATTGTTGGTGCATATCATATGCATCCTCCCAGGTCGTCGAGTGCGAACTATAGTTGTCCCACTAGACCTTGACCTGATCTATTGTTCGACGTCGTAGTTGTCGAATGCGATGATCCAGAATGCGAATCGGCTCAGCTGTGATTTCCCCCTCGTCTGATACCTGCAAGTAACTCATGTCAATAACATGTGTAGGATCACTAATATAATGTCTCAAAACAGATACGTGAAAAACATCGTGCATACGCCTCAAAGAATCAGGCAAGGATAGTCGATAAGCCACGGGCCCCTTCATCTCCATAATGTCGAAAGGTCCCATGAACCTAGGAGAGATTTTTTCTCCCCTTCCAAACTTGATCGAACTCTTATGTGTTTTTACCCGCAAGAAGACTCGATCACCAACCTCGTAACTACGGTCGACACGGTGTGCATCGGCATAACTCTTCTGTCAATCCTGTGTTTCTTTAATCCTTTGTCTTATTGTTTGCATTTTCTCTTCCATTTCTTGGATCACTTCTTGTCCCACTAGGACCCTATCCTCAAGACGATCCCAACTCAAAGGTTCGACATGGTCGCCCGTAAAGAAACTCGAAAGGCGCCATATTAATGGTGCTTTGGTAATTTTTGTTATAAGCGAATTCTACCAGTGGCAAGAATTCTTCCCAAAACTTTTGTTGGTCCATCACGTACATGCGCAACATGTCCTCCAAGGTCTGGTTCATTCGTTCAGTCTACCCGTCAGTCTCCAGGTGATACACAGTACTGAAGTTAAGTTGGGTTCCCAAGGCCTCTTGTAAACTTGTTCAAAATCATCCAGTAAACATCAATCCTCGATTGGATATAATCCTCTTACGCATGCCATGCAGCCTCACAATCTCACTAATGAAAACTCTAGCTATGTCAGGTTCCTGATACGTCATACGTATAGGAATAAAGTGAGCACTTTTCATCAGAGTGTCTACTACTATGAAAATTGAGTCATGTCTCCTTGTCGTTAGTGGCAATCCAACAACAAAATCCATCAAAATAACCTCCCATTTCGATTATGGAATAGTGTGTGGTTGTAGTAATCTTGTTGAATGTCGATGTTCAGCCTTTACCTGCTGACATTCTAGACATCTGGCCACATAATTGACTATGTCTGCCTTCATTCCTTTCCAGAAGAATAAGGGTTTAAGGTCCGCCCTCATCTTTGTGACTCCCGGGTGAGCCATGTATACTACTCTATAACAATCGTTTAGGATCAAGCTCCTCAAATCGTTGTTCGGTGGTACGTAAATATGATTTTTAAACCTTAATAATCCATCTTCGTCAAACGTAAATCCCTCAAATATTGGTACCATCATTGTGTTTTTTTCAATAAAACCCTCGACCTCTTTGTACCAGTCTTCGTCACGTTGTAAAGTTAGAATCTTTTCACGTAGATTCATCTGAAGAGGAAACACCGAAAAAAGGCGTGGTCTCTGACTCAATGCATCTACCACTTGTTTCACTATTCCTTTTATGTAAGTAATCTCGAAGTCATACTCACTAAGCAATTTCGACCAACGTCGTTGTTGCACGTTTAGGTCCCTTTGCGTAAATATGTGTTGTAGTCCACAGTGGTCCATATTTAGTTCAAATTTTCATCCAACAAGGTAGTGTCTCCAAACCTTCAAGGCATATACAATGGCTAAAAACTCCAAATCGTGCGTCGCATAGTTTTCCTCGTGCCTTCTCAGTTTCCTCGAGATGTAAGCGATCACTCAACCATCTTGCATCAGGACTCCACCTAAGCCTTCCTTGGATGTGTCAGTGCATACCAAGAAGTTTGCATCCATGTCAGGGACCTTTAGTATCGATGTTGTTGTCAAAAGCTCTTTGAGCCTCCCAAATGCTTCCACGCATTTCTCGGTCCAAACAAACTTCTTATTCTTCTTATGCAACTCTGTGATCGGATTTGTTATCTTTGAAAATCCCTCGACGAACCGTCGATAGTATCCTGCTAAACCCATGAAGCTACGCACTTCCGGGACATTCATCGATGCAGGCCATTCCATAATAGCTTCAACCTTTGTTGGATCCATGGCGATACCTTCACCGGAGATGACATGCCCTAAGTAGTGAACCCTCGATTGATAGAACGAGCATTTGGACAACTTCCCATATAATTTGTGCTCTCGCAGACACTATAGTACCAAGCACAAGTGCTCGTCATGCTCCTCCGTCATCCAAGAGTAAATCAAAATATCGGCAATGAATACTTGGACGAACTTGTCCAAGTACTCATAGAACACCCCCTTCATCAAACTCATAAATACCCCTAGGGTGTTTTTCAGTCCAAACAGTAAAATAGTAAACTCGTAATGACCAAACCTCGTCTTAAAGGTGGTCTTATGGATGTCATCCTCCTTGATCTGTAATTGGTGATACCCTGAACGCAAATCGATCTTTGAGAACATCGTCGCACCCTTCATTTGATCGAACAGATCATCAATCCTCGGCAATGGATATTGATTCTTGATCGTTGCCTTCTTCAATTGATGGTAGTCAATGCAAAGCCTCCACGACCCATCCTTATTTTATATGAAAATAATAGGCGCACCCCACGGTGAAACACTTGGACATATCAGTCCCAAGTCCAACAATTCTTTCAGTTGCATTCTCAACTCTTGTAACTCTAGGGTCGAAATCCGATAAGGAGTTCTAGCTATCGGTTCAGTCCCAATTTTAGGTCTATATTAAACTCCAATTCCCTCTCCGGCGGCATCCCAGGTAACTCCTCTGGGAATACGTCCGCAAACTCTCTCACCACAGGAAGGTGTTCTATACCTTCTGCTACTCCCTTCTTGTTTAACACAAGGATCGCATAAAGCTTACATCCCTTGCGCATGCTCTTCCGTAGCTACAAGGAAGAGATGAACCTCAGGGAAACTCCCTGGTCCCATCCTACAATCACGCATCTCTGTCCCTCGTCTTCGACCAAGATCAATTGTTTCTTCTTACAGTTGAGTATCACCTCATGTGATTCCAACCAGTCCATACTGATCACGACGTCATAAGATCCTAAGATCGTGACGTACAGTTTGGCCCTGGTGACAAACTCTCCCAGGTTAAGGGTACAGCCCATAACCTTTCCTCCAACCTTCTATTTGGCTCCCAAATCCATCTCTATGAAGCTAAACTCATCTTGTTCAATTACATTTACCTTAATCCTTTTTAGCGTTTCACCAGAAATGAAACTCTCAGTAGCACCGAGATCTATCAAAATACTAAGGGTCTGGTCAGGGATGGTACCTGACATCTCGAGCACAGTCGACTGATGCTCTTCCTAGTGATTATTCACCACTACATGAATTCAATGGGACTTACCCATATCCCCCACGATAGTGGGTCCGACTGATCCAGACGCTCTAGTCCTCTCCACGGGGCAGTCGTGTTGGTAGTGTGACTCTCCACACGTCCAACACCCCTTCTTTGGTCCAGTACTCCTAGTACCCAAAGTAGAAGATGACGGCCCACCGGTCGGGAATCCTAGTCTGTTTTGATAAACAGGCCTAAATTGTTGTTGTTGTGGTCGACGTTGCTGCTGATGTTATGGTCCCCGATAAGGTGTCCACTGCTGAGGCGTCGGTCGCCAAGGTGTAGTGAAAGTGGATCCCCTATGGAAGCCACGATATCCTGGCGTATGTTTGGCTAGTGTCTGATGTTGCTTCACACCAAATGACACATGCCCTGCTAGTCTCGCTGGAGTACTGCTCCGACCCCCGTTGATAAGCTCCTCCTCTGCTATGAGGGCCTTCTGGACGACATCATGCAAGTTTTGAAGCATCAAAATCCTAACCTTTGCACATATGTTTCCATTAAGGACAAATACAAACCTAATGACCTTAAGTTTCTCAGTATTAAGATGCAGAGCATACCGAAGCAGCTCCATAAAATGGGCCTCGTACTCGGGAAACATCCGGCCACCCTATCGTAAGGCATTGAACTCATTGAGTTAACGCTCAATGAATTCCTCTGATAGGTACCTCTCTCGAAACCATTCCTCGAATAGTTCCCATGATACGTCTTTGATGACCATGTTCAGTTGTGGCAGGAGCATCTTCCACCATAGAAGAGCGCTCCCCTTCAGTTGAAAGATCATCATGCAGACGTTCATGTTGGAGGTATAGTCGCGAAGTGCAAAGCACATCGCCATATTCTCCAACCATGCCTTGGCGGCTGCGTTGTCTGCGGCACCAAAGAACTTGGGAAATTTTACCTTCTCAAGTTCGCGGTGAATGCTACCAGTACCAACTGGAGCGCCCGGTAGACCCTCAGGGGGTTTCGGTGCCCTGGCCTCATATCTATCCAAATGATTGATCAGTGCCTCAAACATGCGCTGAAAAGATCTCATCATTCCAACCACATCACCCATCGCTATCTTCTCTTGCCCGACAACCTATTTGTCTCCCTGGGGGTTAGACCCCTCAGACATAGATGCTACTGGAGGCATCGCGCCTCCTCCCCTAGCACCCCATCATCTTCCTCTGCGGCGTCCTCTAACCATGATTACTTGCATGAATACAAGTCAACTTAATTAGCAACATTATTATTAAATATTGTATCAACGAAAGTCATAGTGTTCCCAAGTCGCGGGTTGACCCCGCTCTAATACCATATGTAACGACTCTATTGTTACAACTATAAGCGAAGCCGAAGGTGAAATTTTTCTTTTGTTTTTAGACAAGAGGAAATTGACGAAACAGTTAACCACACCTAGATGATGAACACTCACACACTGATCAGGAAATAGACAACTATGACTCAACGCACTAGCACAAGAGAAACTGGGCAAAACATGCATAAAAAAACAAGGAGAAACGACTACTCGCTTGACACAATAGGACCATGCCTAGATCGAAAGGGACAACGTCCCCCTCCTGACACAATAACCTTGACAAAGAAAGACTAGAACCTCAAGGTGCGCAAACCAAACGCATGAAGGCGTTCAACCCATGTGCCAAAAGAAAACTTACAACGCTCAACAACACTCACACGGAAGGCACCGACTCCGGCCAAGTTATCATTCGTCGCTATCCAATAGGGCATGCCATGATCCCCTCATCAATAATCATGTCATCCCCAAGTGATAGATGCATCAACAACCTTGGCGCAACACATCCTATCTGGACCAAGGACTCTAGATAACTCTGACATGCTAGGTGTCGAATACTGACAGGAAGGCTACACCCCTACCCCAAGAAAACAGTTGACGAGATGCAGGATGACATCGTTCAAAGGAAGCACAAGCTAAAACATGACTTCCCCAACAACCCAACCATTCATCTAGTTTAAACTAATCCATAATCACAATTTATTTTAACAATGATTACCAATCTAAATTAGCAAGTCTAAATTACAATTTGGTCATTAATGTACAATCTAATCTAACATTAACACCATCAAATTTAGCGAGTCTAAATTACAAATTAGTCAATGATATGTGATCTAATTTAACATAAATCACAAATCAATTTAGCAAGTCTAATTAAATCAATACTAAAACTATAAATAATAAATACATTCTAATTGGGCAATTCTAACTTAGCAATTAACATTATACAACAACGTTAACAATATCAAGCAGAATGCTACAATTTGAACACTTATTAACAATTTAAATCACAACATGTCATCTAGCTATATTAACCATACTAAAATAACAAGTTGTCTCTTAACACTAAAAGAAACTACAGAGTAAAGACAATACCATTAAAGCGGGCTATTTCCATGTTGTTGGTTAATTGCTCAAAGCATGTACCTAAAATTCGGCAATGAAGACCATTAACCTCGTTGTAAGAAATTAAAGTAAGGCAGTGTGAACGTTGGGTAATCATTCAATTTGAAAGACAAATCTAGACACTACTAACTACAGAAAAAGTTCAATCTCAACAATCGCTCCTCGGGTAATCGCTTCCAATTCTGGGTAATTTGTTCACATAAAAAAAAAGGGTTAACGACATAAAGTTAAGGGAAATTTCGTTGAGTTACTGACAACCTATTCAAACAGTCAACAATGGAGTTATTCAGCGTGAAGTCCAGTTAAAGGGGTTGGGATTCATTTAAGAGGATAATCGAATATGATGTGATAGCCATACCTTCCGGAGGGATGCCCATACGTTTTGCTACCATACAGGGTGATAACGTATACATAACGTTGTACATTATATATAAGGCTATGGATTTAAATGTAATGCTAACAGTACAGTCAATAATTTGTTGTGCAAACAATGTTGTTCATTCTCACCGTAAGAGATGCATACTCGACTACTAGTTAATAAAAGGAAATTCCTTGTTCAAAGGAGGTAATTACACGATTGAATTAAGAATAAAGAAGGTTAACTCCAAAGGGTAGACTCACCATGTCACATACCCACTACCACGTAATAAAATTTTTGTTTTTCCTCAAGGGACAGAATCCCCGAAGTCCTACGGGGGTCTAGTGCAGGCTAGTTCTTCCCTGTTCACCTCCCTGTGATCATGGGTTAGGACCACAGGCCAAACAAACTAGGTGCCTTTTCGTGTTTCGCGACTCAGCGATACAATTGAGTTCAATCTTGAAGGTAGAATGGCGAGGGGGATTCGGAATGAAACCCTGGTAGTAAATCTGGGCGCGTAGATTTTTTTTGGCTGTCCAAATCTACCTGCCGCTTAACGACAAAGCACTAGCTCCCTTTCTTTAGTCCCTAGTTCGATAGGACCACATATGTGTCTAAATGCAGGTGCCTTTCACAACTCGCGACCTCACGAGTCGTGAGTCGAAGACCCTCGAATTTTCTTCACAAATCACCGATACCCGAGATCACGAAATGGGTATAGCTTCCTTCTGTCAGCGTCCTCTGCGCATGACCGCCGGCTAGGCTAAACTCTAGCTCCTCTCGCTATTCGTCGCTTCATGAGTTCAACAATTGAACTCTCGTTCCTCCCTTATGCGATCCTCCGAGACTTGAAATTCAGCAAAGGTTGACCTTCCCTTCGCACTACTCGCAACTCGCCCCTTCGCGAGTTGTAGCGTCAAATCTTGGAACCTTCCCTTCACGAACCCCCGAGCAGCGATATTTAATTTTCCCTCTCGCGTTCTCACTACTCGCAACTTCGTAAGTCCAAGGGTTGAGCTCTCATGCCCTTATCCCGCGAATCCTCGAGACGTGAGAAGTCAATGGAGCATTGACTCCCTCCTCTAGGCGATGCGTGTCCACCCGTCAATCACGCGGGCCCCACCTTGAAGTTTTTCCATATGTTCTCTCGTGCTCGGCTCTCGGCACTTCGCTACTCGTGAAGTCATAAACGACTTCTTTCAACCTCCGAACTCACGAACCCCGACACGCGATGTATCGAGACGCCAGATCCCACGGCTGCCTTCCTCTTGGATCAACAGCCCGGATCATATCATGATATCGCGATTTGGGACTTTGTGACTCCGAGAGTTGGGTCTTCTACCTTTAAAATTACGAATCCCCGATACACGAAATGGACAGATCTCTGCCAAATTTCCTCCAACATGGATGGTCCTGATGTCTTCGGGACTTTTGGGACATAGTCGAGCTCACTCTTCTGCCTAAGTAAAGGATTAGATTGACGGCTTATAGGGCTCCGATGGGTCCCTGGGATCTACAGTCCAGGATCCTCTCGCGACTTCGCCATTCGTGAGGTCAAGAGACTTCCTCTTCTGACTCTCGATGTTCGAATCCCCGATAGGGAGCGTCTCGTGACACGTGTCCTCTTCCAGGCAGACGGCTCAAATCTATTTCACCTTGTCACGATTTCTGAGGTCGAGTACTTTGACTCTCATCCTCTGGATCCCCAAGCTCCCAAACACTGATATCCCGATACAATCTCCTTCTCAGTACTCTCGCTCTGCTACTCTTTGCATGAGGTTTAAACCTCGTGTAATTCTCGATAGATCCAACGGTTGTCGGTTGTTTAGACCAAGATCTGACGGCTCAAACCTGTCTCTCCATTGCGCCACTCCTAAGCTGCCTGGACACGAATCCACAGTCCATATTCTTTCACGAACCTTGGGGAATCTACGATCCTGATTTCTTTGCTACTCGCGAAGATAGAGGAAAAAGGGTTAAGGCATTTTACACCCTCATTTATTCCTTCGATTTAATGGTCTTGAATGACCGCAGATCTCCCGACAGGATCTCATCCATTGATCAATACTTATTCTTCAAATCCTCAAGGGATTCTGCAACTTGATGCAGGAGCATCGCCCATGACAAGCGAGCCAGCATGGAAGGCAACGAACAGCTGGACAAGGCCAGCCGAAACTTTTTGAAATTTCATTCAAGATGATGCGCCAATGTATAAATGATGCATTTATGGAAAGCGCCATTGTATATTGTATTGGACTTTGAGCGATACGCTCTCGTCCTTAGTAGATAGGAGGCATTTAATAGATTTAATGCTGGTAGATAGATGTTTAAGTCTAGATTTGATAGTTAGAGTCTGAGAGGGAAAACGGATATAGACACCCTCATTGTATCCTTGTAACATTATCAATCAAGCATTCAGGAGAAGAAAAGAGCAAGCAGGGAATTGTATGAAGAACACCCATGTACAGGCAGTTTAAATTAATAGAATGAAGCTTTGATTCAAGCACATGGTTTGTGTTATTTTCTCTATGTGTTAATGCTATGCTCATGAATGTTTGTCTTCTTGGTATGCATTTTCTTTGTATATGTTGTGCATGTGATTTCATGTTTCAAACTGAAGTCTGAAGAGGAGATGGAATGAGTTTCAATTGTTTCTCTATTTGAGCCAGGAGATTCCTGCAAAGTGTGCAGTTGAATTCATCCGCAAGGAGTGCGTTGATGAAGGCTCAGTAGTTTAACCTTTGTTCTCATTCACCCAGAAGTGGATTTGAGTTGTTGAAGCCGTGCAAGGAGTGTGCAGGTTGAAGAAGAAGTCCCAGTTGTAAATCTGAGCAAAGGAAATCAAAGACTGCTGCTGCAGGAGTGCGCAGAGTCGAAAGGATTCAATACTTGGGAGTTGTTGAATGATTGCCGCAAGGAGTGCGTGCAAGTCCCTCTGAAAGAATCAGAGTGGGAAAGCTCAGGAGGTTTAGCACCTTCGTGACATTGTTAAAGGGGAGCACAGGAGGTTTGTGCCGTGGAATGTTCAAACAAGGAGTTGCAAGCACAGGCATTGGAGGGCAAGTTCTGAGAAGGAACACTTAGCCGTTCTCAAGAAATCTTCAAGGAGGAGAAATCGACGGTCGAGATCTTGTGGAGAAGCTCGGGGAAATATCGTCAGTCGTTGGATCTCATGGAAGTGCGAGGAGGTTACGACCATACAGAACCCAAGCTTGAGAGACTGTTGATTCGTTGGATCAGCAAGTGATTTCCCGTCAACCGTTAGATCTCGAGAAGTTGCGCAGGGGATTAGCCCTGAGATAGAGGAGGAGTCCCAGAGGGGTCATCGGGATATTAGAGTCATCGGGGTTTTACAAGTCGAAAGAACTGAGACCTTTTGAGTCTCGAAACTCCGACGGAGAATCTCAGTCGTTGATCCCGGTAGACACGCGTCAGGCAGCAGAACAAAAATCGGGATTTAGTCCATCGGGGATTTCAGAAGTGTAGAATCGTTGCATCAGGGAATCGTGATCCGTGATATCCCAACGGGAGTTCAGATCCCTCCATTGGCAGGAACACGTGGCAAGAGATCCAGAAGTGTCGCTAATCGGAGAATCGGGGTTTCCGGTGACAAGATATTTGTGCATGTTGGAATCGCGATCCGCGATTTCTCGACAGGATCAATACCGTCCATTTGGCAGGGACACGTGGCAGAAGATCCCGCAGAGTCGGGGATCAGGGAATTGAAAGTCCCATGCACATGACAACAGGAATCGCTATATCCCGATACGCGATTTCCCGACGGGGTTAAGGACATAGTGGAGGACAGGTGTCGAAAAGGTCAACCCTCACAGGAGTCAATGCCAGGTGGCATCGGGGATCGGGAATCAGGGATCCATGAGGTAAGTGATTTACGACATCGTAGGTTTCGATTTCCCGACGGGGAAATTCCTGATAAGAGCAAGGGAAAGCGTGAAGTGAAGACTCATGGGGGTTCGGGGATTTGTGAGACCCGAATCTGTGAGTGCAGGACTCGCGATCACGCGAGGTCCGATTTCCCAATAGGGCAAAGGGAGATCGTCACGAGGATCCTATGGGTGCAGAAAAGTCCCGATAAGGGATTTGAAGAGCATCTCAGCTCTTCGGGGCCGAAGGGAAAGAAGGTCCTGGTGGGAGCAGACGTGCCCGGGTGCGCGTTTGTGTCAAGTGGTATCAGAGCTGATTTATTGTCCGTATATTTCAGGCAAGAGGAGTGAAGAAGGGAAGAAGCACTCTGATACACATCAAGTGGTATCAGTGCGAGAAAAATTCTCTGTTTTCTGTAACAGAGAAGAAAGGAAAATTTCACCATGCCGCCGAGAAGAGGTAGACAATCACCCGATCCAGAGGGGGAAAGGGAATTGTCCAGGGAAAGAGAAATGTTCAGAGAAAGAGGAAGGCAAGGACAGAATCCAGACATGGAGAGAGAAATACGAAATCTTTGTGCCAGGATGGAAGATATGGAAGTAGCGCAGAGACGCACAGCCAATGCTGGAGATCTGAGTGACTCCAAAGGCAAAGTTGAGGTTGAACAACAAGGAGGAGTTACAGCCAAAGATGCAGCCAATGAGCGATTAATTAAAGCTATCACCCAGATGAGTTCAAAAACAAAGATGGACATTCCAGCGTATGAAGGAAGTCTGGATGCAAAAGAGCTTCTAGATTGGATTAGAACTCTTGATACGTACTTCGATTATGAAGACATCGAAGAGGATAAGAAGGTTAGGCATGCTGTCACAAAATTGAAGGGACATGCAGCATTATGGTGGGACGAGATTCAAGCAGATAGACGTTCCAAAGGAAAGCAAAAGATCAAAACTTGGGATCGAATGATTGCAAAGATGAAGGCCAAATTCATCCCAAGGGATTATCAAATCACTATGTTTAGGAGGATGCAGAACCTGAGACAGAAGTTGATGATAGTAAAGGAGTATACTGAGGAATTTTACAAGCTCAATATCAGAGCAGGTCATCAGGAGAGCGATGATGAAAAAGTTGCCAGGTATAAGAATGGCTTGAGATACGATATCCAGGATGAGATGAGTATGGAAACCATCAGAACGGTGGAGGATGCTTATCAGATGGCGTTGAAAGCTGAGGAAAAGCTAAGCCGTAAGCCCGAACAGCGAGGCAGAGGTAGGAGCCAACCAAAAGGTAAGTCAGTTTCTCAAGATAGGTTACAGAAATCCAAGGACGACTGGAAGAAGCCTTAGGCTAGAATGGAAAGAGGTGGAAGTTCACAGCGAGGCCAGCACGCTGAACAGCGAAGGCGGCCGACAGAACAGAGTGGAGGATACGCTGATAATAACACATTTCCTCGTACGAGAGGTAGAGGAAGAGGCCGAGGTGGAGTCATCACATGCTACACATGTGGGAAGAATGGGCACAAAGCAATTGATTGTCCAGATAGGAAGAAGGATGGAGGAGAAGCTCACATCGCCGAGGCACAGAGGCGAGATGTTGAAGCAGAAGACGCAGAAGACGGAAGGTCATTGATGATGCGTAGGGTTCTCTTAACACCCGATAAGGAGGTGGAGGACACAGCTCAAAGAAACAGACTTTTCAGAACCACATGCAAGACCAAAGACAGAAAATGCAAGGTTATTGTGGATAGTGGAAGCACAGACAATCTCGTTTCAACCGAGATGGTGGAGAAACTAGAATTGGAGATGACTGATCACCCAAGTCCATATAAAGTTTCCTGGCTACAGAAGGGACATCAGGTAAGTGTCACTAAACAGTGCTTAGTTGACATCAAGATAGGAGGATATAATGATAAAATTCTATGTGATGTTATTCCTATGGATGTATGTCATTTATTGCTAGGTAGACCATGGCAATATGACAGGAACGTAGTTCATGATGGGAAGATGAATACATATAATTTGGAGAAGAATGGAAGGACACATATGCTACTTCCAATTAAAGATAAAGAAGTAAAACCAGAGCCGAGAAATACTGTACTTCTCATGAGTGGGAAGGAACTTCTGGAGGAAGTAAAAAAGAAGGAAGATCCACAATTCTTTGTGGTCAGGAAACCAAAAATCGTTTTGCCCAGCACAAGAGTGGATGATTTGTCGGAAGAAATTCAGGAACTGCTGGAAGAGTTCGTTGACATCATAGTAGACGAATTACCTCATTCGTTTCCGCCGATGAGGAGTGTGAGTCATCATATAGACCTCATACCGGGAGCCAGTTTTCCAAACAAAGTTGCGTATAGGTTGACGCCGCAGGAGAACGAAGAAGTTAAAAGGCAGGTACAGGAACTATTGGATAAAGGATTGATCAGGGAAAGTTTAAGTCTGTGTGTCATTCCAACGGTACTAAGTCCAAAGAAAGATGGAGGTTGGAGAATGTGCACTGATTCCAGAGCCATTAACAAAATAACCATCAGGTACAGGTTTCCATTGCCACGGATGGATGACTTGATGGACTGCTTAAGTGGAGCCAAATTTTTTTCAAAGGTTGATTTGAAAAGAGGATACCATCAGATTCGCATGAGGGAAGGCGATGAGTGGAAGACAGCCTTCAAAACCAACGAAGGGTTGTATGAATGGCTAGTCATGTTGTTTGGCTTGACGAATGCATCGAGTACCTTCATGAGGTTAATGAATGAAGTGTTGAAGGAATTCATTGGTAAGTTTGTCATTGTTTATCTAGATGACATATTGATTTTCAGCAAAACAAAAGAAGAACATTTGAAGCATTTAGCTACAGTAATGAAGAAGCTACAACAGGAGAAGTTGTTGATCAACATGAGGAAATCTTCATTTATGAAGACAGAACTCATTTACTTGGGATTTGTCATATTGGCAAATGAATTGAAGATGGATCCAAGTAAAGTGGAGGTAATTAAAAATTGGCCATCACCAAGAAATATTTTCGAGGTGAGAAGTTTTCATGGACTGGCTAGTTTCTACCGAAAATTCATCAGGAATTTCAGTGGAATTAGCGCAGCAATGATGGATACTATCAAGAAAAGACATAAATATTTTCATTGGACTGAAGAGGCAGAGAAGAGCTTCAATCTGTTGAAGCGAAAGATAACGGAACAACCAGTGTTGGTGTTGTCAGATTTTATGAAGACATTTCAAGTGAAATGTGATGCAAGCGGCTTTGCCATAGGAGCGGTCTTGAGCCAGGAGGACAGACCAATTGCATATTTCAGCGAGAAGCTGGATGAGGCCAAAGTAAAATACTCCACGTATGACAGAATTTTATGCTATCATACAGGCGTTGAAGAAGTGGAGGCATTACTTGGTCCCAAAAAAATTTGTTTTGTACAGTGATAATCATGCATTGCAGTTTGTGACTCAACAGGAGAAGTTGAATCAGAAACATGCTAAATGGGTAGAGTATATGCAGAATTTTACATTTGTAATTAAACACATTTCAGGTACTGCTAACAAAGTGGTTGATTCTTTGAACAGGAAGTGTTTGTTGTTGCAGGAGTTCCGAGTCAAAACATTGGGTTTTGAAAATCTTAAGGACATGTATGTAGGTGATGCAGATTTTGCAAAGGCATACGAAGCAGCTGAGAATCCATTTCTCAGAGACAGAAGCCCATGGATGGATTACATGATCCAAAATGGATTTTTGTTCAGAGGGAATCAGTTATGCATTCCAAATTGCTCCATGAGGGAGAATATGTTAAAAGAAAAACGCAGCGGAGGCTTAGCAGGGCATTTTGGCCACGACAAGACATTTGCAAAGCTAAGCGAAGCATACTTTTGGCCAGGAATGCAGTCAGCAGTCAAGAAGTTTGTTGACAGATGTAGAATTTTCCAGCATTCAAAGGGCAGGAAGCAGAATGTGGGATTCTACCAACCATTACCCATACCCGAGAGAATGTGGGATGAAAGCAGCATGGACTTTGTATTGGGATTGCCTAGGACGCAAAGAAGTGTCAATTCGATCTTTGTGGTCGTGGACAGGTTTTCTAAAATGGAACATTTTATCCCATGCCAGAAGACCAGTGATGTGACTCATATCGCAAATTTGTTTTTCAAGGAGGTTGTTAGACTTCATGGTTTACCTAGAAGCATAGTATCGGACAGGGATATGAAATTCATTGGACATTTCTGGAGGACACTCTGGAAAAATATGGGGACTAACTTGATGTTTAGTTCTGCTTATCATCCTCAGATGGATGGACAAACGAAGGTGGTGAATAGAAGTCTGGGAGATTTATTAAGAAGCTTGGTGACAGAGCACCATAGCAGTTGGGACAATGTGTTGCCACATGCAGAGTTTGCGTACAACGACTCAGTGAACAGAAGCACAGGAAAAATTCCATTTGAGATTGTATATGGAAGGCAGCCAAGAGGAGTATCTGAGCTAAGGGATTCAGAGCAGATAATAACTAAAAGTGAAATCACTGAAGAATTCGCAGAGGCGATGGAAGAACTTCACAGTAGGGTGAAGGAGCGATTGCGGGAATCAAACCAGGAATATAAGCGCAGAACGGATCAGCATCGGAGACAACTTCAGTTCAAAGTTGGTGATCTAGTTTTGGCACATTTGAAGAAGGAAAGGTTCCCAAGGGGAACATGCAATAAGCTAAAAATGAAGAAAATTGGGCCATGCAGAGTCCTAAAGAAATTGGGACAAAACGCTTATGAAATTGAGTTGCCGGATGGGATCGGAATATCTTCGACGTTCAATGTTTCAGACTTATATCCATATAAGGCTGAGGGAGCAGGAGCTGGAAGTGATGAACAGCCAGAGATCCAGTGGCAGAAGCATATGTCGATTGCAGAAAAGCCACAGATGGAATGTATACTTGACAAGAGAGTGAGCAAAAAGACCAGGCGGAAGCAATATTTCGAGTATCTGGTCAAATGGAAGAACCACCCAGTGGAAGATGCCAGCTGGGAAAGCAAAGCAGTGATACAAAAGCATGGACAGACTGTGAAAGAGCTCATGGACAGGAGTCCATGAAAGTTTTCAAGCCGAGGAGTATGATGTAGGAGCATCGCCCATGACAAGCGAGCCAGCATGGAAGGCAACGAACAGCTGGACAAGGCCAGCCGAAACTTTTTGAAATTTCATTCAAGATGATGCGCCAATGTATAAATGATGCATTTATGGAAAGCGCCTTTGTATATTGTATTGGACTTTGAGCGATACGTTCTCGTCCTTAGTAGATAGGAGGCATTTAATAGATTTAATGCTAGTAGATAGATGTTTAAGTCTAGAATTGATAGTTAGAGTCTGAGTGGGAAAACGAATATAGACACCCTCATTGTATCCTTGTAACATTATCAATCAAGCATTCAGGAGAAGAAAAGAGCAAGCAAAGAATTGTATGAAGAACACCCATGTACAGGCAGTTTGAATTAATAGAACGAAGCTTTGATTCAAGCACATGGTTTGTGTTATTTTCTCTGTGTGTTAATGCTATGCTCATGAATGTTTGTCTTCTTGGTATGCATTTGCTTTGTATATGTTGTGCATGTGATTTCATGTTTCAAACTGAAGTCTAAGGAGGAGATGGAATGAGTTTCAATTGTTTCTCTATCTGATCCAGGAGATTCCTGCAAAGTGTGCAGTTGAATTCATCCACAAGGAGTGCATTGATGAAGGCTCAGTAGTTTAACCTTTGTTCTCATTCACCCAGAAGTGGATTTGAGTTGTTGAAGCCATGCAAGGAGTGCGCAGGTTGAAGAAGAAGTCCCAGTTGTAAATCTGAGCAAAGGAAATCAAAGACTGTTGTTGCAGGAGTGTGTAGAGTCGAAAGGATTCAATACTTGGGGGTTGTTGAATGATTTCCGCAAGGAGTGCGTGCAAGTCCCTCTGAAAGAATCAGAGTGGGAAAGCTCAGGAGGTTTAGCACCTTCATGACATTGTTAAAGGGGAGCACAGGAGGTTTGTGCCATGGAATGTTCAAACAAGGAGTTGCAAGCACGGGCGTTGGAGGGCAAGTTCTGAGAAGGAACACTTAGTCATTCTCAAGAAATCTTCAAGGAGGAGAAATCAACGGTCGATATCTTGTGGAGAAGCTCGGGGAAATCCCGTCAGTCGTTGGATCTCGCGGAAGTGCGAGGAGGTTACGACCATACAAAACCCAAGCTTGAGAGACTGTTGAGTCGTTGGATCGGCAAGTGATTTCCCGTCATCCGTTAGATCTCGAGAAGTTGCGTAGGGGATTAGCCCTGAGATAGAGGAGGAGTCCCAGAGGAGTCATCGGGATATTAGATTCATCGGGGTTTTACAGGTCGAAATAACTGAGAGATTTTGAGTCTCGAAACTCCGATGGAGAATCTCATCCGTTGATCCCGGTAGACACGCGTCAGGCAGCAGAACAAAAATCGGGATTTAATCCATCGAGGATTTCAGAAGTGTAGAATCGTTGCATCAGGGAATCGTGATCCACGATATCCCGACGGGAGTTCAGATCCCTCCATTGGAAGGAACACGTGGCAAGAGATCCAGAAGTGTCGCTAATTGGAGAATCGGGGTTTCCGGTGACAAGAGATTTGTGCATGTTGGAATCGCGATCCACGATTTCTCGACAGGATCAATACCGTCCATTTGGCAGGGACACGTGGCAGAAGATCCCACAGAGTCGGGGATCGGGGAATTGAAAGTCCCGTGCACATGACAACGGGAATCGCGATATCCCGATACGCGATTTCCCGACGAGGTTAAGGACATAGTGGAGGACAGGTATCGAAAAGGTCAACCCTCGCAGGAGTCAACGCCAGGTGGCATCGGGGATCGGGAATCGGGGATCCATGAGGTAAGTGATTTACGACATCGTAGGTTTCGATTTCCCGACGGGGAAATTCCCAATAAGAGCAAGGGAAAGCGTGAAGTGAAGACTCATGGGGTTTCAGGGATTTGTGAGACCCGAATCTGTGAGTGTAGGACTCGCGATCACGCGAGGTCCGATTTCCCAATAGGGAAAAGGGAGATCGTCATGAGGATCCTGTGAGTGCAGAAAAGTCCCGATAAGGGATTTGAAGAGCATCTCAGCTCTTCGGGGCCGAAGGGAAAGAAGGTCCTGGTGGGAGCAGACGTGCCCGGGTGCGCGTTTGCGTCACAACTTCTGCGCCTCTGCAGAGTCCTTGCACACAAAGTGCTACCTCTTCTAAGCTTCTCAAAAGGGTGTCTCTATGCGGAGATTTATCTAGGGTATCACCCGAGATGGATAAGGGTATAGGTTTCCCGAGAAACGGCTTGAATTCTAAATTGATTCAATGTGTGCATATACATATAAATCTATTTATAGACATGAGCCATACGTGGCCCTTCCATTATAAGCATGCAACCACCATTTCAGAATCAAAACACTACACAAGAAGTCTTATACTCAGACCATTTATAAAACTGCACAGACTATGAGCATATATATCAGCATATGAATTTCAAGGTGTAAGACATAAAACACTTATCAGAAATAACACCAGAAATGAGTGCAACTGCTGAGAGGGGTGCTCGTTTCCACCCAACCGTAGGCTTAGCGACTCCCAGCGGATTTACCACTAGCCACCCCCGAGCTGAGACCATGATGTTGTGAGACTGTGTCTCTCCGTCTGCCAGTGACCAGGAGCGAAGGTTGCAATCCTCCCTCTCTGCTATCACTCCCTCTGCATAATGCTAGAGTTCTCCCCTCACGTCTGCCCCTAATCGCCTCTACCCCATGCCTTACCCTCTTGCGAGGTTGCATGTGGCACGATTACCCTCGCGTCTGGTCAGGCCTGACGGCTCTATGGATAGGCGGTTCACCATCCCATCCCTCATTAAGCCATCCACCTACCAGCCTGCGAGACATTAAATTCGGGGCCAGCGAGCCACTTTTGGTTCTCCGGGCCAGTGGAGTCCATATACGGTATTAATTCTCGGTGGAAGTTAACACTACCTTTTTCAGGTGCCTTCCACCGCCATCGTGGTCCCTTTTTCTGTACTTCCCCTCTCAGCAGTCCTGCAATAAATTCAAAATGTTATTCACATTCATTGACCTTTTCCTCAAGGTCCATTTACATCACATATTCACATTTATGAGTTTGCCACAGTTCTTGGCCAGTCCAGTTATATTTACAAGCTGGGGGAAACAGGGTGTTACAATTCCCTCCCCCTTAAAAGGAACATCATCCGTGATACTCTTATCTACTAACATGATTGGTATGTGTAGAAGTAAACAAAATCGGATATGCCTGTCTCATGGCATCCTCCATTTCCCATGTAGCCTCATCTGGACCAAAATGTTTTCCACTGCACCTTGACTTGTGCAATGGTTCTGTTCCGGAGCATGGTTTCCTTTCTGTCCAATATGCATTGGGGTTCTGGTAGAAATTATCCCTCCAGTTCCACCTGGATCACAGACCAGTGAATTATATGATTAGCATCCTGTACATATTTCTTCAGTAATGAAACATGAAAAACATTATGTGCTTTTACTGTGGGAGGAAGTGCTAGCCGATAGGCTACAGGTCCCACTTTATCTAGAACCTCAAAGGGTCCAC
>JZKD02S1672860.1:342265-355429 GCA_000966675.3 Picea glauca | reverse complement strand
TGCTGGAGTACACTCCGGGCTGGAAAGTTCATTCTGGGGTTCTTCTTGTAGTTTTTAAATCCTGAGGATTTGATCCCCTTTTTCTGAAATCTCGAACCACTCTTATGTTTCCAGTTTTCATGAGACTCTACCCGATGTCCATATTGTTCATGACAATATGTTGTTTTTCAAATAGTGTCTTCTAAGGTCTTTGGCTCGTCGAATTCGATTTGGTTCCAGTATTCCTTGGGTAGCCCACTGATGAAGCGGTGCGCCTTCGCCTTCTTTGCTTTGATGTAGGTTACATATCTCAATAAGTCGAGGAATTTGTTGACATATTCCTCCATAGTAAGTTGTCCCAGTTTGAGTTCATAGAACTCTTTATCCTTCTCGTCGAAATATCTTTCCGACAAATACTTCTTCCGGAAGTACTTCTCAAACCGTTTCCAAGACAGGTCCTCCTCGCGGACCCCTTTCATATTCTTAAGGTCTTCCCACCAAATGGAAGCCTTTTCATTCAGATTGAAAGTGGCCACTCGGGCCTTCAAATTTTCTGAAAAATCATGAACTCTGAAATATTTCTTCAATCCAAGTAGCCAGGCCTCGGCTTCCTCTCCCTTCTTTATCTCACCATTGAAGGAGGGAGGTTTGGCCTTCCTAAATTCCTCAAATTTATGACCCTTGGAAGTCTTTTGCTTCTTTTGTTTTCTTTGAGAATAGGAACTAGTCCTGCTGCTGGAGGAGCCTTTTGAATCGCTATCTTCCTTCTCAGTGGAATCGTCTGGCACGGGTCCTTTACCTTTGGGGTGGACCTTTCTTGAGGTGATCCTCTCAGCATGGCCACTGATACGACCATGTTTCTGTACTTCAGGTTCATGTTGCATTTGTCGTTGTAGGTCGGATAAGCTTTGTAGTAACACTGCATTAATTTCAGTTTGCTTTTCTTGTTCTTTCATCATCCTTTCATTGTCGGCCTTGTAGCTTTGCAACTCAACCATGAGGCTCCTCACAGTCTTGGCTAGGTCTAGAGGGGTTCCTATTGCTCTTCTTTCATCAGACTCTTCGTCTCTATTGTGGGAGCCTTCTCCCACCTCTTAGTGAGTCACCATACTCTGCATCTATAGATTCTCGTGGCTGATCGTCCGCTTGAGTGAAAAGACAAACACTGGTTATTAGTCAAGAGTTAAATACATTTTTATAATTTGTGCATAATTTATAACTCTTTCACATGCATACACAGTCGGGTTCTCATTTTCCAAGTTTTTAATCCTGGACAAGAGAGGTAAGTTAGGGGGTTACTCCTCGTAGTGGTGCTTCAAACGGAGCTTATGCACAACTCGTGCATGAGCCCAATCAGGTCGAGTGTTGTAACCATGCTCTGATACCACTTTGTCACATACCCACTACCACGTAATAAAATTTTCATTTTTTCCTCAAGGGACAGAATCCCCGAAGTCCTACGGGGGTCTAGTGAAGGCTAGTTCTTCCCTATTCACCTCCCTGTCATCATGGGTTAGGACCACAGGCCAAAAAAACCAGGCATCTTTTCGTGTTTCGCGACTCAGTGATACAATTGAGTTCAATCTTGAAGGTAGAATGGCGAGGGGGCTTCGGAATGAAACCCTTCTCGTAGATCTGGGCGCGCATATTTTTTTTGGCCGTCCAGATCTACCCGCCGCTTAACGAAAAGGCACTAGCTCCCTTTCTTTAGTCCCTAGTTCGATAGGACCACGTACGCGCCTAAATGCAGGCGCCTTTCACAACTCGCGACCTCGCGAGTCGTGAGTCGAAGACCCTCAAATTTTCTTCACAAATCACTGATACCCTAGATCATGAAATGGGTATAGCTTCCTTTTGTCAGCATCCTCTGCGCATGACCGTCGGCTTGGCTAAACTCTAGCTCCTCTCACTATTCGCCGCTTCATGAGTTCAACGGTTGAAATCTCTTTCCTCCCTTATGCGATCCTCCGAGACTTGAAGTCAGCAAAGGTTGACCTTCCCTTCGCACTACTCGCAACTCGCCCCTTCGTGAGTTGTAGCGTCAAATCCTGGCACCTTCCCTTCACGAGCCCCCAAGCAGCGATATTTAATTTTCCCTCTCGTGTTCTCGCTACTCGCGACTTCGTAAGTCCAAGGGTTGAGCTCTCATGCCCTTATCCCGCGAATCCCCGAGACACGAGAAGTCAACGGAGCATTGACTCCCTCCTCTAGGCGATGCGTATCCACCCATCAATCACGTGAGCCCCGCCTTGAAGTTTTTCCATATGTTTTCTCGTGCTCGACTCTCGGCACTTCGCTACTCATGAAGTCGTAAACGACTCCTTTCAACCTCCGAACTCACGAACCCCGACATGCAATGTATCAAGACACCAGATCCCATGGTTGTCCTTCCTCTTGGATCAACAGCCCGGATCATATCGTGATCTCGCGATTTGGGACTTCGTCACCCCGAGAGTTGGGTCTTCCACCTTTAAACTTACGAATCCCCGATACGCGAAATGGACAGATCTCTGCCACCTGTCCTCCAACATGGCGGTCCCGATGTCTTCGGGACTTTTGGGACGTAGTCGAGTTCACTCTTCTGCCTAAGTAAAGGATTAGATCGATGGCTTATAGGGCTCCGATGGGTCCCTGGGATCTACGGTCCAGGATCCTCTCGCGACTTCGCCATTCGTGAGGTCAAGAGACCTCCTCTTCTGACTCCCGATGTTCGAATCCCCGATAGGGAGGGTCTCACGACATGTGTCCTCCTGCAGGCGGGCAGCTCAGATCTATTTCACCTTGTCGCGATTTCTGAGGTCGAGTACTCTAACTCTCATCCTCCGGATCCCCGAGCTCCCAAACGTCGATATCCCGATACAATCTCCTTCTCAGTACTCTCGCTCTACTACTCTTCGCATGAGGTTTAAACCTCGTGTAATTCTCGACAGATCCAACATCTATCAGTTGTTTAGACCAAGATCTGACGGCTCAGACCTGTCTCTCCTATGCATCGTTCCTAAGCTGCCTGGGCACGAATCCACAGTCCAGATTCTTTCACGGACCTTGGGGAATCTACGATCCCAATTTCTTCTCTACTCGCGAAGATAGAGGAAAAAGGGTTAAGGCATTTTACGCCCTCATTTATTCCTTCGATTTAACAGTCGTGAATGACCACAAATCTCCCGACAGGATCTCATCCGTTGATCAATACTTATTCTTCGAATCCTCAAGGGATTTTGCAACTTATGTGCCTCTGCAAAGTCCTTGCACACAAAGTGCTACCTCTTCTAAGCTTCTCAAAGGGGTGTCTCTATGAGGAGATTTATCCAGGGTATCACCCGAGATGGATAAGGGTATAGGTTTCCCGAGAAACGGCTTGAATTCTGAATTGATTCAATGTGTGCATATACATATAAATCTATTTATAGACATGAGCCATACGTGGCCCTTACATTATAAGCATGCAACCACCATTTCAGAATCAAAACACTACACAGGCAGTCTTATACTCAGACCATTTATAAAACTGCACAGACTATGAGCATATATGTCAGCATATGAATTTCAAGGTGTAAGACGTAAAACACTTATCAGAAATAACACCAGAAATGAGTGCAACTGTTGAGAGGGGTGCTCATTTCCACCCAACCATAGGCTTAGCGACTCCCAACGGATTTACCACTAGCCACCCCCGAGCTGAGACCACGATGTTGTGAGACTGTGTCTCTCTGTCTGCCAGTGACCAGGAGCGAAGGTTGCAATCCTCCCTCTCTGCTATCACTCCCTCTGTGTAATGCCAGAGTTCTCCCCTCGCGTCTACCCCTAATCGCCTCTACCCCACGCCTTACCCTCTTGCGAGGTTGTGTGTGGCACGATTACCCTCGCGTCTAGTCAGTCCTGACGGCTCTATGGATGGGCGGTTCACCATCCCATCCCTCATTAAGCCATCTGCCTACCAGCCTGCGAGACATTAAATTCGGGGCAAGCAAGCCACTTTTGGTTCTCCGGGCCAGTGGAGTCCAAATATGGTATTAATTCTCGGTGGAAGTTAACGCCACCTTTTTCAGGTGCCTTCCATCGCCATCGTGGTCCCTTTTTCTGTACTTCCCCTCTCAGCAGTCCTGCAATAAATTCAAAATGTTATTCACATTCATTGACCTTTTCCTCAAGGTCCATTTACATCACATATTCACATTTATGAGTTTGCCACAATTCTTGGCCAGTCCAGTTATATTTACAAGCTGGGGGAAACAGGGTGTTACACGCCATCAGATTATCAAGGGAACAAGTGAAATCGCCATTTACTTATCTCCATATGGAATGCATTTTCCATCATTTAATTAAAACACAGGGGCGTTCGCCATCAATTAAATTGAACACGGAGTACAGTCTCCAACAGATACAGTAAATTACAAAAGGAGAAATTTGTTGCCAAGTCGTTATGTTTTTAAATGGCACTCTAGCGGAATCTTTAGAAACCAAAGCTCGATGGTCAGCATAATGATAGTGAAGAGCTGGAGAAAATGAAACTAACGACCACCAGAGAAGGCAAATCAAAATCACAATACAAATTTAAAAAAAAAAACTACCGAAGAAAGAGAAAATCACACTCGTGACAAAGCATACAAATGTTTTTCATTACTGCATGCATTTGAAAAACTTCAAAATACCAAAGGAGCTCTGCGCGTGTTTCACATCTCTGGGATCCATTGTATTTACCATGAGGCACATAATTCAGATCAAATTGAATATAAGGCGAAGTCCCAACGCCCTTCGCAATTTCAATCTCGAATTAATATAGTTCTAAAACAGTATATCAAAATAATATAAACTAGAACGAAACTTAAACGAATTTATACTTCACCGATCTAAAAAGAATTTATACATCACGAAACTGGAACGAGTTCCCAACGCCCATCGCACATTCAAAAATTCAAGTCAACTAATATTGAGTCTGTTGAGTTTAACACAACAAAAGCGTTGGGTAAAAATGCTACCCTAACAGTGAAAACACCCAGAAAAATAGCAGGGTAAAATTGCCATTAAAAGTGATAAAAACTCAGAATGTGATCGCTAGAAAGTACATGAAAACAAAGCTAAAATATCCAGGAAAATAAATTAAAAACGCAGAGTCAATTTCGTGGATTGGTGTGTTGTAATGCCAAGAATAAATGCCATCAATAAAATAGAATAGAGTTAAGCTGCAGGGAGGGATCACAACACAGATTTGAGTTTCCAGCAATAAGAAAAAAATGCAGAGTTGAATTCATCTGGCAACATATAAAAATGCAGAGAATACCCAACACAATCTACAGATGTTGAGAACGAGGAAGACACAGAGGTGATATAACATGCAGAGACCGAGGCAAGGTGGAGATCAAATCAGAGATGAAAAGGGGAAACTAGTTGGGCAAACACATCCTTCGCTCCTCATCCACGCACAGAAAAGCAGGGCGTTTGAATCTATAGGTCGATGTGCACCGAAGTGACGACCGTCGATTCGGCTCCTGGCCGACTGCTCAGTCATGGACTGAAGAGATAGGGACAAGGAAGAAAAGCGCAAACTTCACAACAATCATCAACGAAAGGGCAGTCTCAACATGCAAAGCCAAGGGAATTAATCAACGGCAAGCTTAAGGCTATGGGGGGGGATTCAGTTATCAATTAAAACGCTAAGTCAATCATTTTCTTTACCCAATTAAAAATACAGAACTAAAAGCGTAAGCATACTAATAATCTACCATGCATAAATAAAGGAAGTGTATTGTAGCCCAAGTCACCCGCTCTGAGTTGTTGTCCCACACACTCTGTGCAACTCTCGCTTGTCGACCAGTGAGAATTCACCGGTACCTCTCAGTCAACGCTAGGGGTACTCTTCTTCCCTTAGTCCCCCGAGCTGCAAAGGGGCCACGCACACTAACCAGAGAATCAACTAGCTCCCAGCTCACCTCGCAAGGCCAAGCTACCACTCCTCATCGAGCTGGGTATCCCAACTCCCACAAGCTAAGTTAGTCAAGTCTAAAATTCTACAGCGTAACGTTACGCATAACAGAAGAGATCCATCATCCTCCTCCTCCCTCCTTGATATAGATTTTCTAAGTCAATTACTTTCCCAAAATACCCTTTTTATTTAATGTTCAATAATTTAATTCATAATAATCATCCCCGTACATTTGTCACCCATCCCCTTCATTGCACCATAAATTAATTTCCTTAATTAATTAATTACCCCTATTTCCCTCACCCACCTAAAATCATTCCTAGAATCACTCCTAGGTGTCCCCATATTCCCTTACAAGTTTTAATGACTTTCCCCCTTACTAATTTACTAGTTGAGTTTAATTTAGAAAGTTCTTAAATGCTAGATACCTTACTAAGTTCGACTTTTTGTTTTTTCCTTTTGTTTACCCTTTCTTTTTATGTTTCCCGCTTTTTCTTAATTTCCTAATTCCGTTAAATTTCCCTCTTTCCCTTTTCATTTAAAACTCAAATTGGCAGGTGCAGAAAATTATCTTTTTTCCCTTTTGCCTTTTTAATTAATAAATTTTAAATTAACATATAAGACAAAACAATTATTTCCCCTTTTCCCCCTTTTTAAATTTTATCCCCCAAAAGATTTATTTTTTTATATATAATTTAATGAATTGCTTACCCCTTTCTCGTCACATGGTTAATGATGATTATCATTATTATTTTTTTATTTTTTTATTTTTATTGTTATATAAATATATTTTTTTATTTTTATCACAAGTATCTCTTATACCTAGACTTTAATTTCCTAGGTTGGGTGACATTTTATTAGGGAATTTGTTTTAAATATTTCTCATCACAGTATTTGTTCTAAGGCCATATAGGTTTATTCCTTTATTATTTAACAACGCGATGTGCCCTTCAGGACGCACTAGGTGCTCCAAGGGTGCCACTCGCCCCATTCTATTTCCCTTGTGTGACGTGTCCTTCAGGACGCACTACGTTCTCCAAGGGTGCTACTCGCCTCTTTCTATTTTTCTTACGCGACGTGCCCTTCAGGATGCACTACGTGCTCTAAGGGTGCCACTCGCCTCTTGACTGACTTGGTAGACATCTAAAACTCCTGGAGTCAATACTCCGCCAGGTGATCTTGTGGGAGACTAAGGAATAAGTCCCCTGCCTTATTGCGCGCCCCTTAGAATCATCGTGGGCGACTGTCGCAGTCTGCCCTCACGGCATCGTGGGTCTTCTCGAACTAGGTAGTTGTTAACCTACAGTTCGAGCCACGTTGGGAGTGCTAGTAGGCTATGGCAGGGCTGTTGTCCACACCTCTCCCTCAACCTCTCTGGTAGTCGTGCGTGACCCCTCTACTCCACATGTGAGTCTGGTTGGCAAGCTATCGTCAGTCTGCATCATCAACGAATCATGTCAGAAATATATCCATAATCATATCATCTAATCAGATGCACAAATATCATATATACAACAATCAAACCCCAATAGTCCACTCCCCACCTCGATCCAGAGTCCAAGGGGTTCCATTGATGCCTCTTCATCCTCGAGGTCCAAAATCCTACACACTCAATAAAACCGAGTCAATAGCACCTATCTATGTCAATGCAGCAAAACAACATGTCATCAACCCATAACACCTCATAATCAAAATCAAATGCTTAATAGTATAATAATCCGGATCACTTGCAAGCAAGTGTCCTCAAAGAATAAGTTCACTCAGTGTGCGCAAGAGTAGGATGTTATAGAAGTGGTTTCATCTATGCACTATAAATTTGTGTCATTGGAATGAATATTGTAATAAGAATGAGAATGATAATTACTTAAATCCTTTTTCACCAAGTTTTTGTGTTTTGTTTGTGTTCTATTTCTTAATGCTCATGATGACATTATCTTTAATAAACAATTCAGAGATTTGACATCCTACCCTACACTTTCAAACAAAATACATTTAATATAAGAACATACAAATCCTTAATTTATTTTAAACATATAATTAAGTTGTTAAATACAATTATTATTATTATATATAATTGAATTGTTCTTTATTTTAAACATATAATTAAGTTGTTAAATACAATTATTATTATAATTGAATTGCTCTTTAATATTTGTTGAGGGTCGCCCCACGATGTGCACATCCATAATTAAAGCACTCCACTAAGGGTCCCTATCGTCATTTATTTTATGTGGTAATAAGAAAGCGGGAAGGTCCACTTAATCTCAAGGTGCTCAATTATTAGTCGCATTGGATTTAAGGCAAACCATTCTTTAAATTAAGATATTTATTTAAAAGGCCTTTGATTTTATGTTAGGGAGGCATACTCCGATGCATGTTTTTAGACCTTTTTCTTATGGAAGCCACTTGGTGTAACGATTCCAATTATTTACATATATTAAACATTCAAATCAAGCACTTGGGATTATGGTTTATTAATTTTGTAAGTGCCTTCTATATTTTGTCGGTGCAACTCAGATCCTCAAGCATCATCTATGATTTACAAAATCACACAACTTAATTACAATGTGCAACTTGCAACTCTATTGCAACTTCCATTGTATGTTATTAAAAAGGGGATTTTAATGACCATAAAAGGGTTTTGAAGTAAAAATGGTTAATCTTGCACACATTCTTATGATTTCCTGAAGCCGTGGCCTTGGGAATTGTGTTAATGAAATCTTGGTTTATACATAAGGTGATGATATATAAGGTGATATGGCATCAAGTTAGTGATAAGGAATAAATGTGCAATGTCTTACTTGGTTTTGTATCAAGTTTGTAAGATTTTGATTTTGGAGAAATTGTCAATTAAACTATATCAATTCAAAACAATTAGCTTAGCAACACATTTTCATTGTTAAAATTGATTAAAAGTGGATTTATAAAGTTAAATTTTGTAAGATGTAGAACCTACATAGATCATAATACCAAGGCAATCACAAACCTCAAAAGAATGGCAATCACAAACCTCAAAAGAATGGACATTGCAACTCTAAGTTAGGTTAGGTAAAGATAAAGTCCATTAGGGGGTTAAACATATTGATGTAATGATAATGGATAGGTAAAGTGTTCTTTTTAATCAACAAAAGGTTGATGTTTGTTGATGTTTTGAATAAAATCTATGAGGAAAAATCTAAAGGTGCATGATGTTAAAAGTAGACATTATTAAAGGCATGTTTTCCATTAGGTACGGGGATTAAATTAGTAAAAGTTCTAATAATAAAGTATTATCGATAGGGGTCGTCTACCTTTTTACCCTTATTACAATGGTTCAACATGTCCACTTTGAGGGAATTGAACCCGGGTGGGGAGGATAACAAACATGTTACCCAACCACCCAAGCTATAAACCCGGGACACTACAAATTTATGTTGGTACTAATAAAAAATATATGTTATAAGAGATATACTAGGAGACCCAAATGAATGTTACAAGATTAAAATAAATTCTCATTAGGCATCCTAGACAATAGACATGTCCTTCCACGATACCTATTCAATATAACTAAAATATTATTCAATAGGTTTATTAATAATTATTAATATTATATTATTTAGCTAAAATCAAGTCATTCTTAAAAGTCTCGAGGATTAGTTCCGATCTAGAGATAAATGTGAGATATCTCCTCGAAGTTGTGAAGATCATGGATTCAATTTTCTTGATCCCCTCGAGGTTAGGCTCTGTAATTAGGACCAACAAGATTCATGAGAAAGTATTTAGAGACTTTTCCACAAGAATTTCCTTAAGAAAAAAAATATATAACCATCTTTATATTGTAAATATAGAAATACAAGATGAATTATTATGATATTTCAAAGTTTCTCATTTATATTTAATGTAAGATAATTCTAAAATGTTATAATTCCATGATTATATATGTGATTTATATTTATCAATTATCGTACAAATGGTATTGTTTTTATCATATAATATTTTTTTTAATCAAAATTAATAAGTTGTTTACGTGATTCTCACATTTATAGTTGTAACTAAGTGCAAGTTTTAAGTGAATTTGGTAAGATATAATCCACTTAACTAAAGCTTCTTTGCTTCTTTGATAAAAAATAATCCACTTAACTAAAGCTTCTTCTAATTATTTTTTAGCAAATGCTACATTAATAAGAAATAAGCCTTAGAATAAAAAGGAAGTTAATAAAGTAAAAGCAAAAAATATGGCATTGTTTATGTATCAATATATACGAAACTCTTTCAAAATTATGAGTCTATCACTCACCACCATTTGATAGGAAATAATGGTTTAATAAGAAATAAGCTTTAGAATAAAAAGGAAGTTAATAAAGTAAAAGTAAAAAATATGGCATTGTTTATGTATCGATATATGCGAAACTCTTTCAAAATTATGAATTTATCACTCACCAACATTTGATAGGAAATAATGGTTTACGATTAATTGTTGATTCTACAACAACTTTGTTCCTTAATTTCATATGCCAATGCTTTCATGGTATATTTCAAACCAGATTCTGAATAAACTTAAATAAATGATTTAACTATTGCTTGAATGAGAGTTTTAGTTGTGGAAGTTATAGTATATTTGATATTATGTTTGATGGGGAGGATAACTATCATGTAATAAAGTTGTTATGTCAATTGACTTGTAAAGAGGTTAGTGGTTGATTGTACCACATGTGATGATAGGTGGTTATTTTCTTGCCTCTATACATGTCATAATGTTCACATTTCATGTGGATCATGATTATATGATTATCCCATCATTACACTATGTGTCAATGACTTAGTTTCCACATAGATAGATAGATATGTGATAGTTCAATGGATCACATCAATTGATTTGGATCAACTAGTTTCAAGGTGGATATTGTTAAAAGGTCATTAGTTCAAGTTTGATATAGTCCCTTTGGATTAGGAGTACATGTTGTACTCCAATGGTATTTACTTCAAGTGTCATTCCCAGATTATGAGGAAGCACCTCAAAGGCTTTCCGGATTTGACCATGTGGCTTATGGCCTCCTCATTGAAAATATTTTTTGGGTAGATGGTTCAACCAATTGAGATAACTATTGGGGCTCTTTTTTTCCAAGAAAAACCATGTAGCTTCTCCTCCCCCAAAATATTTGAATGGAGGACGACCCAATTACCAGCCAAAATAGCTAGTAAACCCTTCGATAACATGTCTTGGGTAGATAGTTAAACCAATTGAGTTAACCCTTGGGGTTATATGTGTGTGTGTGCCCTAGTTTTGGATACATACAAATTAGGAAGCCTTTATAAAATCAACATAGGTATAAATATTTTCCAATGAAAACATGAAAGATTGTGGAGGAAAAGAAATAAAATCTCAAATGGAAACTCTAGGTTTCCTTAAAGGTTATAATTCTTCTTCAATTTATAATACACAATAAAGTTCTCACATGAGATAATTTAGATAGAAATCCCTAGCATGGTTCAAGGTACTACATTTTGTTAAGAAGTAAGCAAAGAGTGTCTATTATTTATTTTTATCATCACAATTTGTTGAGGTATGAATTGTTATGAGAAGAATCATGGAAAGAGGAAACAATTGAGAAATGCTTTCAACACTAGTTAGAAGACAATGTCAACATTAGAAAAAAACATTATTCATTATCAATATATTTCTTATGGAACATTTGGTTGCAAGGAATGCCTCTCTTTCTATTTCAAAAGAAGGTCTTTAAATCAACACTATTTTTTTACAAGATTCAAAGCTCTTACAAAACCTCTTAGACATAACTTAAAACAAAACAAAACAAAAAGGTCCTACAAAGCCTCTTAGACATAGCTTAAGACAAAAGTAAGTCCCTTAAACATAGCTTAAAACAAAAGAAATCAATAATAATAAGAAAGGTAAAAATAAATAAAAAAATATCTATCTAATTTCTTTGATAAATCAAGCTAACAACAACAACAACAAAATTCAAGTAAAAGTGGATATCTTTTATTTTCTAAATACAACAACAAAATTCAAATAAAAATGGATATCCTTTATTTTCCAAATGCAACAACAAAATTCAAATAAAAGTGGGTATCCTTTATTTTCCGATATACTTTAAGAAGACATTCCATTAATTTAACAAAGGGGAAAGCAAAATCCATTTTGATGGGAGTTTCTCAAAAGGTCGAGACAAATAGCCTTAATGTATATGGGAATTCAAAGTTTATCATTTAATGGATACATAAATTACATGGAGATATTTGACATGCTAATGATTTGAAAACAAGATTTCATTTATCAATTTTCATTATGTTTCTATAATGAGTCCAATCAAATTGTAGAAAGATTATCCAATCAAGCATGAAACAAATATTTTTAATTGTTTCAACTTGTGATTTACATTATTTACATTTGTAATGCTCACAATTTTTTTTGTTTAAGCTTTTCACACTGTGATCTATTTAATCATAAAGCTGTCTCTTTGACATGAAAGCAAAGCCCGTGATTAAAATCAGTCCTTTGACATGAAAGAAAAGCTCTTGACTAAAAGCCTCTTGATTGAAAGAAATATTTTTAAATGTTTGTTACTTGTGATTTACTTTTTTAATGCTCACAATTTTTTGTTTAAGGTTTTCACACTGATCTATTTAATCATAAAGCTGTCAAAGTTTTGACATGAAAGCAAAGTCCGTGATTAAAATCAGTCCCTTTGACATGAAAGAAAAGCTCCTGTTTAAAATCCCCCTGATTAAAATCTATTCCTCTGTCAGAAAAGTTCCTGATTAAAAGCTGTCACTTTGACATGAAAGCAAAGCTCCTGCTTGTCGGAAATAAAAAAAAGTTACTCCTATACTATACTATGGCAGCTAATATCCCACGGCCAATAACATATAGAATGTCGATTCAACGACAAATATATATTGTCATATATTGTCGAATCAAAATGCAATTCAAATTCAAATATGATTGTCTATATACTATCCACCACAACATTCAACACTATATAAGAATATAGTAAAAAGTGCTAACAACTTTTTATATTGTGAAATTTACTACAGTATAAGTCAATATTATTTATAATAACAAAAATAAGTTAAGAAGTTTACAGTAACATTGATCAATTAATGGCTAATAACATATAGATAGTCGAATCAAAAAGAAATTCAGATCCGACTGTCTATATACCATCCACCACAGCATTCAATACTGTATAGGAATACAGTAAAAAGCACCAACAACTCTTTATACAGTGGAATTTACTACAGTATAAGTCAATATTATCTAC
>JZKD02S1672860.1:287655-326450 GCA_000966675.3 Picea glauca | reverse complement strand
GATCATATACATGTACCTTAACACTTTATTATATCTGACATCGACCCTACAACATTGGGCAATGCAACACCGACAATTTGCTCAAAGGTAACCTTTCACATTTGCTATAAAGAAACATCCATGACCTTTGGAGATCCATCCTTAAACATTTGCTATGATTATTATACAAATATCATCCTTGATCATTCATAAAAGTCGTGGTTCATAAATAATTTTAAAGTTATTATACTTGCCCATAGGTATGGTATATTGTGTTGAGTTAGGTTTGACTTTCTATTAGTTCATGGTTGACCATAAAATATACATCTCTTTATCTAAAGTTTTAAAAAATAATGATTAATTTTAAATTTTAAATCTCATTTATCTGATATCTTATTGGCCAAAAACTTTGAAGTCTTATTGCTGCCTTCACTTCCCCCAATGTAAATGTAATAAATATTTATGCCATCTAATCATTTCATAATCATTTCATGCCTACTCCTTCTCTCCCTATCTCCTTATACAATACTTTCATTATTATATTCCGCAGGTATATGCTACCTAGTAGCCTTGTTAAAGGAGTAATAGTTTGAATGGTTGGGAGGTAGGTGTCACACTCTCTTCAAATCTCCGATGAAATATGGTCCATTTCCATAAGGTTAAAATTGTAGACACTCCCAGGAGTGGGACCCCCTATAAGTGTGTCTCCATACATCTCAACCCTTGTAAAATTATAAGTTTCCGATTAGATACTAACTTACAAGCTATTAACATTAACTTGGAGTTTATAATGACAACTACCCAAATTTAAATATAGGCCTCACTCAAATAATCTTAATTAATTAGTACTTCCCCTAAATCTTTAAAAAAAAATCTAAAGTTATTAGAGACCATCTTTAAGAGAGTCAAATATACATACAATCCCCTTTGTACACAAAATTTAGCCAAAGGACATCTTTGTCATTTTTTAAGGTTATTTTTTTTAAGAAATAATAGTGTGTGACAATATTATAAGAAATATGTAAAGGTTGATTTATTATTTATTATTTATTCTTTGTTATATTAATAGGGTTTAGCTTGTGTGATTATTTAAAGGAGTGTTATTCTTTCCATCTAAGTTTAATTTTCACAAGTGATATGTTGAGTTCTTAATAATTATTTTGTTATAATGATCTTGAGCTATGTGTTAACAAAACTTCCAGCTTTTGCGGAATCCAGTTCATCTTGGATATCATTCTCAAAATGAAGGAAAGTATATATATATATATATATATATATATATATATATATATATATACCGAAATAGAAATATTATATTATATTATCAAAAGATTGCAGCCAGGCTAACAATAATAAACATGAGACTGTTCCAGTGTTTTCCATTCTAGATAAACAATTCTCAGAGGCTACAAAAACAAGCTTACAACAAACTATATAGTAAATGGTCCAAGTTGGCATGCAAATGCCCTATTTAACAAAAACACATAAAAGCCTACCAAAATAGAAATATTATATTATATTATCAAAAGATTGTAGCCAGGCTAACAACAATAAACATGAGATTGTTCCAGTGTTTTCCATTCTAGATAAAGAATTCTCAGAGGCTACAAAAACAAGCTTACAACAAACTATATAGTAAATGTTCCAAGTTGGCATGTAAATGCCCTATTTAACAAAAACACATAAAAGCTTAACAACACATAAAAACATAGTGTCTAACGAAATACAAGGACACTCTTTGCTTCCTCCTGACCAACATCTAAAGGAGGGGAGTTCTTGGTTCCTTGAACTGGTGAACAATTTCATCTTTCTTGAGCTCAGCCTTAACCAAATTTTCTAATACATTGTTGTTTGAGGCCATAGATATAGTGTCCTTACAGAGATTGAAAACCAAATTCCGTAGCATATTGCATTCTACTTTTGGTATATCTATTCTCCGTTTCAACCATTCCAATAAGCTCATTATAGTTTCATGTTGGGATACACAGTGAGGCTTATTTTCATGGACTTTGGAAGTCACAAAGAATAGTGAGCTCGTGTTGGACTAAATGAAGTCATCATGCCTTCTTATAATTTTTCGAAATTCCAAAACATCTATATTCTTCTTACTTGGCGGCCCTACAAATTGAACCTAGAAATGGGTATTCAAACCAGTACTGGAGACTCAATCCAAAGAAACAAAGGAGGCATCACCATACCTCTCATTTACCCAGAGAAACCCATAGTCTATACAGAGGTCGAAACCCAAATTTTCCTCATTGAATTCCCCACGAAAGGCAATCTCATAAATGAGCATACAAAATAGGATAACCAAACAAATACAAGGGTAGAGACCAGAAATAAAATTCAGTTCCCCACAGAGAGAAAACTTCAAAGTTTCATCGAACACTTGGCCCCCAATCTCCACCACATTCCACTTAAAATCTTTCCAATTTGAAATAAGATGATCAATAGAAAACCCATATGCAAAGGAGACTCTTACCAGGTGGTTGAACACTCTTGAATGCCAATCGAAATTACTCCCAAATCTGAAACACAACCTCTCCATTATCCCATAGAGTTTACAGTGTTCCAAATCATTGCATTCAATAATCACATACATAGTAGAGGTTTGTTGTAACACCCCTGTTTCCCCCAGTTTGTAAATATAACTATATTGGTCAAGAGACTGTGGAAAACTTGATATGTGTGAATGTTTGATTTGATGGACCTTTGTATAAATGTCAATGAATGTAATTTTTTTATTAATAGGAAATGGATAAGTGTTGCATAATTTCTAAAAGGGGGGTTTTCAAAAAGAGACCACAGATGCTATGAAAGAGATGGTATGTTGAACCAGGAATGGTTGAGATAAACCCCACCAAACCAGTACTTTGCTAGATTTAATTCCTTAGGACCAGAATAATCCTCTGACCCAGGAATGAATTACCAGTCAGATTGGTAGGTGGGAAGACCTCCTTAATATTTAATGAGGGGATGGGGCAGAGCGTCCATCTGTAAGGCTTTTAGACCTGACCATGGACTGGGGAATTTGGGCCACACACAATATTGCTGAGGAAGGCAAGAAAGGAAGGCATGGTGGGCAGAGGAAGACCTGTGAAGAGTGCAGAGATGAGATATTTGAGCTCTCGAGTTCGAGGAAGAACTGAGGAATGAGCGTGTTTTGGTCACAGGATGTGGCTAGTAGGGTTATGATACAAGATGATAAATGAGGGTGCTGAGTGATTGAGGAAGTACTCATGCAGGCCTCCTTGCTTGGTATAGAGAAAACCCGCTGCTAAGATCTCGTGGGAGGAGGAGAGTAACCTTCGTCCCTAACTGTCGTTGAGCCAGGAGGAGGAGAGTAACCTCCGTGCCTAAATTTTGTTGAGCCAGAAGAAAGGATTCTATCTCAGGGCATCGTGGTATAGCTCAGGGGTGGCCAGTGGTAAATCCGTTAGGAGTGACTGAGCCTATGGTTGGGTGGAAACAAGCACCCCTTTCAACAGTCACATCACGTCATCTGGTTCTGATAAGTGTTTTCATACTTTGTGCATTGAAATGGAATAATGGCCGAATAGATGTATTTATCCATCTATGAATGGTCTCTACATTGAATGATCAAGTTACGTGTATGAATTTACCTTCTTGTGGACTTATATTTCTGATTGATCGTTTATACGCCCTAGTTTAGCCTTCAAGACGTCTCAGGACGTAAACCTGTAGGAGGGCTAGGATATAAAGCATTGCATCAATATGACCCTGTTGGTTTGAAGAGCATATCTCCTTCGGAATCCTTGTTGTGCGACCGAGATATCATGCCCAAGTCCTTAAGACTTTCATGATAAAGCTCAAGAAAGATAGTAAGAATTAAGTCTCGAAAGGGAAGATCCTTTCGTTTGAAAGATGAGTAGACGAGATCCATTCGGGAGGACACATATGACCAACACCTAGGAACCTTAGGCTAAGCCTAAGGGAGCTAAATCATTCTGACTTCGGAGCTCTGGAAGTCTAGGAATTCAGAGTATTGTCGACCCAAATAGTCACAAACCGGTCGAAGGTGATTGAGAGTCACAGTTACTTGTAAGGTCGACTAACATTAGGCAGTTTCCCTAGTGGTTAGAAGAACCTATCTTCCCGACTAAACCAAGATCCAAATCTCCATTGTGAAGTAGCACAAGCCACCGATCGAGAACATTTGGGGGTTTCCTCAACCGTTAGATCTATGCTGAGGTGACTTCGGCGGAGTACCACTTTGGGAGAACGAAGATGCCATAGCGTCAAACTCCCCGAACTCCAAAGTTACGAAGTAAAGGAGAGCCGTAGATTTGGGGGAGATCGTTAGGAGCCCCAGCTACCGTTTGATCATTCAGGAGGAGGGACCTGCACACGGTACTTTAACGAAGTCCTCTTTTGGGAGAATGGAGAAGGAGTAAATCCAAAACCCTCGAAGGCTGGAGCCAAGATGTAACGAGGAATTTTGATCCTTAGATTCTTCGGGATCCCTCTCAACCGTCGATATAGAGGGGATGCGTGGTGCTAGATCCTTGAGTCCGGAGACTAGGGCACTCCAAGGAATTTGGGGTGTGGTGTGTCGATAAGCTCCGAATCCCAAAGTGATGCATGCCGTCGATTCAAGGACGCTTCAGGAAGTTTCCTAACTGTCTGATCTAGGATGTGGTCAGCCTGATGCTAACCAAATCTGGGAGAAAAGTGGAGTTTGCATTGCAAAACTCCTGAAGGACAGAGTCGCGAAATAATGTGAGCCATGGATATATGGATCTATGTGGTTGGATATCAATTGTGAGATCTAAGGGATGTTAGAAGGTTGTCATTCTGGGTGACGTGACAAGCCGACGTCACTAGGGTGACATGGACCCATGATAGATGCGCCACGTGTCACCTGGATTCGTGCATATCACATACCCTATATACCTATTGGAACGTGACATGTGTCACCCCTAGACCTTCCACATGTTAGCCCATGGTACGTGTCCATCTAGCCAAAGTGGTTGGTGAAGTGACCGAAACTCCGGGAGTCTGGGACTTCGCGACTCTGGAGGATTCAGGGTGTAGTATTGTAGAGAGTCCAAAATGCCTGAAGTGCTAGAGTCCATCCCAGCCATTGGCACCGAGAGACACATGGCACCAGATCCTTTACTTTGGAGGTTTAAAACACTAGAAGGAAGTAGGTGTAAAAGGTAGAAGCGATGAAGTTCATCATAAATGTTAGTAGTGGAGGACGCATGTCAAGATATTTGAAAGTCAGGAAGGATTCACTTCAGAGGTTTTCGTTTGTGAGTACTTTGGAATTTGCTGAAGTGTAGAGTCCTGAAGTAAATCAGAATTGTTGATGTTTTGTGAATGCGTGGCGTAAGAATTGCACAGTCCATAGACTTCACACTCTGAAAGACTTGGGAGAGAGTTCTCAGATCGGTTTTGAGCATGGAGGCAGAGGTTGTAAAGTCCTGGACGAAAAGGACATAATAGAAATCTCGGAGTTAGGTTAAGGAAAATGAAATTATGATGCCCCACCCCTTAAAAGAGCATTAAGGGGTTAGGCGTGTTACAAATTGGTATCAGAGCATGGTTACAACACTCGACCTACTTGGGCTCATGGACGAGTCGCGTAAAAAAAAAACCACATTTAAAGGACTTTTAAGGGTGACACCCTATCTTACCTCTTTCCTAAAGAGTCTGGTTAAAATTTTACAGAAGAAAAGAATGAAACTTTCTACTGTGTGTATATTTAAGAATATGAACTGTTTGTTGTTCATCAACTAATACATTGTTGGCTAACAGTAAGCGCTTTTTCATCACTCACTGTTACACATTATTTTGGTCACCCCAGTGGTCCTTTTACAACATGTGTTCATGTTCCCAAAAGAGCCTTCCTTCATGAGAAAAGTGACTGGATTTCTCTTCTCAAAAACCCTATTAAAGAAGATCGTCACAGGATGCACTATACATAGGGTGCTGCGATGCTTGATCATCGTCCTCTGACCTGAAACTGGTTTGCGATGTCTCCACAGGCTGTCCTATAGCCAGGGTGTGACAATTCTAAAAGACTAAGAAAAGGTCGAGCTTAACAAAATTTCTAGAAGATGAGGTGGCTTTTGAATAGATGGGATCTTACTCATTTCTCTGATTTGGTGGGATCATCCTAATATCTTTAACCATCTCTCTTTCCCCTATATAAAGAGGGATTTCTCATGGAAAAGGATAAGGTTAATGAAGGTTGAATAGGCTAAGAATTGTATGAGGAATTCTACTTCAGTTCATGCTTGATGGCTTCATTTTGGTTCATCAAGTCATTGTGGATCTTCTTCATGCAAGTTTGGAGCAAGTGTGTTTGTTGGAGCAAAGGGCCATTGAAAGGGGACCTTGCAACATCAAGGCTTTTTGGTTGTATCTTCCACTTTTACTTAATATAATGCAACGACATGTTTCTTTCCCATAAAACCATTCTCCTTTAATTGTATGATTCCTTGATCACATGCATACATTTTCATTGAGTATACTATTTTTTCTTTCACTTTGGTTGGTTTGTGTTCCCTTGTAGATCCAATATCACAGGAGCATCAGAGTAGAGAAAGGACAACAAAGATACAAGGAAGCGATATTTAAATGGTATGTCGCTCATCTCTTGTTTGATAGTAAATTCAATGATTAGATCTTAGGGAAAGCATCATGTCCTGTCTTGTTTTGTTCTAGATCTAGGTGGATCTAGGGAGATTCATTTATATCCTCATTTACTGATTAATCCAATAATAAAATTGGCGACCATACTAGGGAGACAACTTGTTTTTGTTTTTTTTCTATCCATTTTCATTTATCCTACCTCCTTTCATTTTAATCCAATATTTGAGTTTGTGGGTGATCCATCTGGACTCCATGGGTCTGAAAGTTCATTTAGATTCTTTGTCCTTTGTCCATTTTTTCCTTATTTACTGATATCGCCGCACTGTACCCCATATATAGCCTGCGACGTTCCTTGATCGCTGCATCCTTCCTGTTTAAATCAATGCGGAATCGCTGCATCCTTCATGTTTAAATCAATGCGGAATCACTGCATTCTGTCCCATAGCTAGCCCGCGACGACCTCATTTCGCCGCATTGTACCTTAATGCCGAGCTGCGACGTTTCCTATAGGATTTGTTGGTTTAGGCCTTTTTGTCTTCTGTCACCCAGTTTTTCTTTGATCACTTGGGATGAACTTTTGGTATCGGTATATGATTGTTTTCTGAGTTTAAGACTTGTTGTTGATTGGTTTTCAGGGATTGGAAGTCTTTCTTTATCATTTGGCAAGTTTTTTTCTTCTTGATTTTTGTCAACAAGGATATAATCTCTAGATCTAGATTTGAGTGCTTGATTGATAAAAAGTCTTTGATTTGATCAATTTTTTGGATTGTTTTACATTTTATGGATTTCTTATTTATTTGAAAGATATTTTCATTTACATTTGGCGAAACACTTTCTTGTCATCTTCATTTTTATCTTCATTGAAATTTCGATTTGGGTATTGTGTTGAGTGTATTCATTTTATTTGATTACGTTTTCCTTTCTTCATTATACCTCTGATTTGGTTTTGGAAAGGAAGAATTAAAGTCATCTATTCTTTTTAGTAATCGCTCATAAGAAATTTTTTGCATTCGATTAGTTTTTTAAAAGAGATCAAATTGGGAAATTTGATAGCTTATGATTGTTTGGAATTGTGTTCATTCAAGAAAAAGAAATTGCATTTCGTAGCTTTCGTGCTTCCAAAGAAATACCTTCTCCTTACTGTAATTAGAGTTCATTGAACTGAAAGATTGCATCATTCATCTCTTCTTGCATATTATTCGGTGAAGGTCTCATATGACATCGATTTCATTTCCATCTCCCTCTTGAGTAAACAACAACCTCTAAAACACTGCGTAATTTTAAAATTTATTAGTAACTTTTATTTTCTAGAAATTCTTCTCACCAACATTTGCTAGGCTAGTGCTTTGGAATAGGTTGTGAGGCACACTCTCCAAATAATAAAACACAATGTATCATATTATGATAGGGAGTGTTCAAATCCACTTGCAACATTTTGTCCTGGGAAGCCCTTCTCACACAAGGGTCAAAACTGAGGTCGCATTAAGATTGACAGAGTTACTCACCCTGATTTGCTGGTCTTGGTGTAGAGATTGCACATATTATAGGGTTCACTTGAAGGTATACCCACAATTATGAGTGGAAGCCTTTCAAGTTGATTTTGGGATAGATACCCTTCCTTTGCACGTGGATCAGACTGTCGACTGTTTCCCCAGGCATCACTATTACACTTGGTAACCTTAGTAGCCTATCTCCTTAGGGTTCTAGTCGAGGTGACTATGGAGGGGAAATTCTTCACGGTACCTGGAATTGATGTTGGCCAGACTCACTTGGGCTCCTTTGAAGGTATACCCATGATTATGTGTGGGAGATTGCACTAGGGTGTAAGTCTGTTAAGCAGGTCGTCAACGTAAATTTTCCACCCACTCTATCCTGGCCCCTTCTTGTATTGAATTTGAGACGTTGGATTTTATCACCAACTAGCGAATTCAACATAAGAAGGTTTGTTTGCTTGGTTTGATTTCTAGATTTTATTAGTGACTGTTGTTTGTTTCCGTAGTTGGCCATAGATTTTTTCCGTAAAATATTTGGTTCAGCCAACATTGACCCTCCACGCTGTTCACGTAGGATGCAAGGGCTACCCTCGAAGATCCAGAAGGTTACCTCCCTTTTCTCTTAATTTACCGGAGGGCTCTCTCGAGCAAAGAGTAGTCCAGAACAACGTAACCTCACAAGTAGAAATTTCCAACTTTTTAGAGGATTTCTGAATTATTTTCGATTCTATAGAGTCTTTTCGACTTCCTCCAACTCCGTTACCGTATACTAGATACAAGAGATGTATTCTCCAAATGAATTCATCAGGAGAACTTGTTGTTGAAACTTCTAGAGCACCGAATGGACCTCATATAGGCCTTGGAATAGAGAATCCCCCTATTTCCAATGAAGAACTTAGAACCCCGCCTCGCATTGTGCGTGAGCTTTACGACAACTTAGGGGCGAGTCCTAATTCACCTATGTTATCACAACTACCTGAAACGTCTATTACCTACACGATACCTTTAGACCATTTTTCTAGTACATCCAACAATATCACCATCGTTCCAGACACACAGTCAGTTGGTCCTCGCTCGACTCTTTCTCTCTAGATGGCCCATTCTACTATGGTTCCACACGCTATGACTATTCCTACCGGGAATGTGGTGGTTAATCAAGCTCCCATTGGAACACCACCTCCATCTATACCTATCCGATCACTTCCCCCTAGGTATCATGCTTTGAATACTTTTATTTCCATCCCTACCCAGAATCCGTCTGGAGGGAAAAGACTTTTTATTCCTCCTGGGTATAATGTTGTTGTTGGATTTGTTTCCACACCTGCCTAGAATCCCTTTGGAGGGTCGTATGCCCATTTTACACCTTTATTTGGAGGGGCTAATTATCCCAGCGCTAGTGGCTCCAACCCACTTGGGGCACTAGTCCATCTATCACTTCTAGTTTTCAGATTCCTTTTGGAGGACAACGTCAGACTGGGGAACAACCAAAAGTTGGGGGAAACCTCAATTTGGGTCACACCCTCAATTTGGGGCACAACCTCAGGTCAGGTGGCAACCCTAGATTGGCGTACAACCTCAATCTAGGGCCCAACCTCAATTCAGGGGGAAACCCCAAGTTGGCACCCATAACCCGGTTTATGGGTAAACTACACCTATGTTACAAACTCAATCTTGTATTCTTCCTCTCCGAGGAAATCCACAACCATTTGGGGGGAAACATCCTCAAGTTAACTCTTTTGTACCTCCCAATCTCAGCCAACCATATCTAGGTTCCCCGAATCCTACTTGGGGTCCAAAATTCCAGTCGAATGTTCCTTCCCAAGGAAACATTCCAAATCAACCCAACCCTACAAGCTACATGCCTCAAAACCCTCCCCAACCGAATCTGTCAGGACTTTATACTTACATGTAGACTGCTTAATGTCCTACTGGCATACCAATGAGACTTCCTCCCCAAAGTCACCAATATCCTCAAGTGAATAGACAATTGCCTTTTCTAGCCACTTTGGATTTACCCGACTTGTCTAGGATCTTGAATAATCCTATATTACATTCTTCCCATTGGCCCATCATACCGACCAAATTACCGTCCGACATTCTCGATTTTGATGGGCGACTGGGAGAAGATCCAAACAATCATGTTATGACTTTTCACCTTTGGTGTTTGTCCAACTCATTGATTGACGACTCCATTAGGTTATGACTCTTCCAGCGAGCTCTCACGGGTTTGGCAGCAAAATGGTACATAGAGTTACCACGAGGCTTCTTTCACAAATTTAATACCCTAGCCATGGCTTTCCTCACGCATTACCAATTTCCAATTCGTTACAAGACATGAACCAAAATTTGAGTTCCTTTAAGCAATCTTCTACCACTCATATTTCTGATCACATTCATGAGTGGAGAAGAAGATGACGTTTGATCAAAATTGACCTTCTTGATCAATTATTGGCTGAGTGGTTCACCAAATCACTCATCAGTAAAATCGCCCGTGATGTTTCCATTGGTGGAGTTGTCACTGAAGAGAAGGCGATTAGTCATGCTTAGTACCTAGATCTTGTTTATTCGCAAACGAGCACACTTTAAGACTTGATCCTTGATGCTCCTCGCCCTTCTACCACCCATACCTCCATAACCCTGACAACTTCTCATGCTACTGATGGTGTGATTGACACCTTCCATGATGACGCTCAATCCACACATGCCCCTCATACCAACCCCAAATCTAATGCTTCTAATGTTCAACATGCTCCGACTCCTACTCCTTCCACCATCAAAACTTTTGAGGTTAATTCAATTCAGTCTACCCATGCCAGTAAAAATAAATCTAAAAAAGGAAAGGGTAACAACAAGGAGGATAAAAATAATAATTTGCCATCCGAACAAACCAAAATGCAACCCGCTGATGATAAGGATAAGCGTAAACCTTGATATTGTTGCCTTATCTGTGGTGATGATCACTACACGAAATATTTTCCAAGACGTGTCGAGGTCACTAAGTTCCTTCAAGGGACTGAGAAGCCTCCCACACTTGTCATTTTGTCACAACCTTTCCCTTCTCAACAACAATACCAATTGGTCATTCATGACCAACCTTCTCCTTCCACCACTTTGTATGTCCTTATGTGTACTAGTGATTCTAAAAAGAATGACGTTGCAATAACAACTCGTTCCAAAAATTACTCTCCTTCAAAGGATAAAGTTGACGATTTTCCACCTTCATTGGTTCAAATGCCTCCCTCAACTTCACCTCCCAATGGTCCTCTTCATATCGAATGATCGGGTCTCGATACATTTCTCTGCCCTCCTCCAAAGGGCGTTGTTTGGAAGTATGCCTTTAATCCTCGTGTGCGTGCTGCTAAAAACTACAGTATTGTAGAAGACCTTGCACAAGCATCCTCCGTGATGTCAACTCTCGAATTCCTTCAAAGTTGTCCTGCTCAATGTAAGGCACTGTTAAAGGCCATTGGTGGAATTGATCCCACATATACGAATTTGTTAATATTTGACCTAGAAGATCACATTCCAAGGTTACCTCCTTAGTTAGCGTTTCAAATCCAAGTTGTTGTAGAGAACAAGAATATTTGTATAACCGTTATTGACGAGGGAGCCTCAACGTGTGTAATGTTTGTTACTTGTTGGAAAGCCATTGGCTCTCCTCCCCTCACCAAATCACACAATACACTTAAGGCATTTAATGGTTCTATTTTTAAACCCTACGATGTTCTTCCCTCATTGTCTATTACATTGGAAGGCAAATCGATCAATGTCAAGGTCAAGGTCTTTGATGTACCTCTTGACTATAACCTCTTACTTGGCCGTAGATGGATTGATTCCATGCGTGCAGTTGTGTTACCCTTTTTTGTGTGTTACGTTTCCCACACCAAGGAAAGGTCATTACTATTGACCACCTGACCTTTTTTAATTCCAATTCCCGTACTAGCAACGTACCCTTTATCTCAAAGACACCTCCTAGGTATGAGAATGTCGGCATGGGTCTTCTGAAATATTCAACTTTGATGGGTACATTCCCAATCCCATCACTTGATATTCCACCTCCTTTTCTTGCCTCAATCAACATGATTTCCACTTATGTTCGCAAAACCCCCACATCTCATGACCTGTGGATAGTACTTGACCCTGGTGATTATCTTTGCTATGGCGAACAAATTCCCTTAAGTACAATTGAATCTTCTTATCATGCCATTCAATCAACAACCCATTCTACTCCCTCTCTTTATGATTAATTTCCTGATCCGTTTCATGTGATCTTTCCTACTGATGATATGATTATGTCAGTCATGTCTATGGAAGACACCCCATGGGACGATGGACATCATCATTCCATTCTTTTCCTAGAGTAGAACACCATAGAGAGTTACCGACGGATTTCGACTCCGTCGACTATTGTTGTCATTTCCTCTGTTCCCGAGTCAACACACGACGTGCTATATGAAGGGAACCTGAGTAACATTTCATCCACAATTCCTCTTGACATATCCATTAAACCTGGAGTTGTCGAAAATGTTCAGATCGGAGCCTCATGTTCCGTTGATGAGGTCGTCACTTATAAAGCCATTTTTCAAGAATTCTGTGACATTTTGACCTGGAGCTATGAAGAGATGCCGAGTATTGATCCCAATATCGGTGTACATGAAATTAAGACCTACTCGGACGCTAAACCCATTCGACAGAGACTTCGCCCGATCCAACCTTGTAAAGCCGCTGCTATCAAGCTTGAAGTTGAAAAACTTCTTAAGGCTGGCTTTATCTACCATGTGGCTTTAACCGATTGGGTATCTAATCTGGTTCCAGTAAATAAGAAACAAGGCACGATCCGTGTATGTGTATATTGTAGGGATATCAATTAATCTTGTCCTAAGGACAATTATCCAACCCCCTTCGTTGAACAGATCGTCGACGATTGCACCGGGAGTGAAATATTCTCCTTAATGGACAATTTCTTTGGCTATAATTAGATTAACATTTTTCCCGTGGATCAACACAAGACTGCTTTAATTTGTCCTTGGGGTACCTTTGCCTACCGGAAATTTCCTTTCGGTTTGAAGATCGCTGGTGCGACTTTTCAACGCACCATTTCTTATGCTTTTCATGATATCAAAAACATCATACAACCATATCTCGATGATCTACTAGAGCATTCCATGCGTCGCCAAGATCACCCGACCCATCTCCGAGCCATTTTCCTTCGTTGTCGTTACTATTGTATACATTTGAACCCACAAAAATGTGTTTTTTGTGTGGAGTCTGACCGACTTCTGAGTTTTATTGTGTCACTTCATGGAATTAGGGTAGACCCCTTGAAGGTTGAGGCTATCCTTACTCTACCTCATCCTTCCACACTACGCCAACTTCAAAGTTTGCAAGGGAAGGAAATTTTTTTGCATCGATTCATTCCAAATTATGCCGAGTTAACGCAAGGATTTAATCGACTGTTGGAGAAAGGTTACGATTTCATATGGGATGACACTACCAACAAAGCCTTCAAAGATTTGAAACTTTCCTTAACCCATACACCACTGCTTTTCCCACCAAATTATAGTCGAGACTATTTCCTCTACCTCTCTACTTTGAACTCTACCATTTCCATGGTTTTAGTCCAAGAAGATGATTCACACGATGAACATGTAATTTACTATTTAAGTCGAAGTCTCACGACCACCAAAGAGAAATACCTACATGTGGAGAAACTAGCCTTGGCGGTTGTTCAAGCTGTCCAACATTTTCTTCATTATATCTTATTACACATGACCACTGTTATTTCTGATTGCAACCCCATGCAACATATACTCACTCGACAATTGCTGGGGGGAAATTACTCCAAATGGATAGTGAGTCTCTAGGAGCTTGACTTAGAATTTGAACGTGCTAAGTCTAAGAAATCTTTGGTTTTTGCCAAATTGATATGTGACCTTCCCTCAACTGAGACAACAAATGTGGCAGAGGATTCCTTACTTGAAAAATCCCTTTTTATGATCAGTTCTGATGACGTTTGGTACGAAGATATTATCATCTATCTCCAGACTCAAAATTTCTAGCCCAACCTTTATAGTACGGACCGTTGTCGTATACGGTATCAAGCCTGTCAATACATCATTCTCGGTGACACTCTTTATCGCCATGGTGTTGACTCTATTTTCTGACGATGTCTCACCTACGATGAGGCTGAGAAATATTTGAATGACTGTCACTCCGAAGCATGTGGCGGTCATATGTCTGGGTATGCCACTGCCCAAAATATTTTGCGAGCAGGGTATTTTTAGCCCTCACTTTTCAAGGATTGCATTATGGCTGTCCATAAATGCCATGCTTGCCAAACTTATAACAACAAAATAATATATTCTCCTACTCCTTTACACCCTGTAGTTTTCATTGGTCCCTTCGCCAAATGGGGCATTGACTTTATGACATGTAACCTTCACTCGACCAAGGGGCATGGATACATCATTGTAGCTGTGGATTATTTCACTAAATGGGTCGAGGCGATGCCTACATTCGATAACACTAGGAAAAATGCAACATTGTTCATATTCAATCACATCATTACTCAGTTTGGTGTCCCCCAATCTATTGTTATGGATTATGGTAGTCATTTTTGAAATTTCATGATGTCCGAGCTTACTGAAAAGTTGGGTCTTCAGCATGAAAACTCAACCCCTTATTATCCACACGCCAATGGCCAGGTTGAAGCGATAAACAAATTCCTTATTACTATGCTTCGACGAATGATAGGAATTCATAAGAAAAGTTGGCACACGATGTTGTTTTCAACATTATGGGCCTACCAGACATCTGTCAAGTCTGCCACCGAGTTCACACCTTTCTATTTAGTTTATGGTATTGAAGTTATTTTTCCGATTGAATGTGAGATACCATCTTTGAAACTAGCTGTTGAACTTCTCTCAAACACCTCTGCTGAAGAGGAATGTCTATTGTACTTGATACAATTAGATGAAACCCGTCGTGATGCCTCCCTGGTTATTGAAACTTAGAAAAAATGTGTTAAAGCCCAATACGAAAAACATGTCAAGCCATGTGTTTTTTCTGAAAGTGATATAGTTCTCCTCTACAAACAAGATCACGATTTACTAGGGGCTAGAAAATTTGAGGCTATGTGGTGAGGCCCTTATATTGTCAAACGAGTGTTGGAGAAGGGAGCTTATGAGTTAGTGGATTACGATGGCATTCCTTTGAGTGAACCCATAAATGGGCTTTACTTGAAGAAGTACTATGCTTAAGTCATTTTTGCATGAGTGCTTGTATTTTTATTGTATCATACTCTTGTGTTCTTTTTTGTTGTTTGGTTTTGACCCCCAACGACTTACCTTGCATTGTGCTTGGTTTCTAGATGTCGGTGTCTTCACTACGCTACATTGGCTTCATCGATGGTGCTAGTCGTAGTACTCAGAACTTAGCATATTCTACTTGGGAAATCTACACACCTATGAACGAATTAATCAGTATACACGATGTTTTCCTTGGTCGTGCAACTAACAATATCGCAGAATACAGTGCAGTCATCGAATTGCTGACCGATGATGTTTCACTTGGAATCTGTCATCTTGTTGTACGACTCGATTCACAGTTAGTAGTACTACAATTGAGTAATGTCTATGCTATCCAAAGTTCTACCTTGTTAAGGGTATATTTATGAATTTGCCTCTTGGAGCGTCATTTTGATTACATTAAATATCAACACATTCATAGATGTCTAAATACATTAACATACACATTAGCTAATTATGTGTTAGATAGACATTTGGGACACTTATAAATCCAATCACATTTTGTATATAAATCAAGTAAGCCGGTAGAAGCCTCATATATATATATATATATATATATATATATATATATATATATATATATATATATAACGATAATTTTTTTACAAAAAGTGTTTTTGTCCGAAGACCAAAATATAAAAAATGTGAAGCACATGTCTTCATATAAAAATATAGCATCAAGGATGTTGATCGCTATAACATGTGACTACCTGTTCTACTCTATGGAGCAGTCGACCAATGGAAGCAGAGATTCCCACTGTATGGCATTGATAACGCCTCGAGACGTCGTTAATAGAAACATTTGGGATGTCCATCGTCAACCCCTCCAAGTTTTGTTCAATAGCCTCGTAGTCAGCAGTGGCTAATCCTACTACCTAAACTCTCTCCCCTCACCTATGGATGGGGAATGAAACTAGAGGTTAGTGAGGTCCCATGTCTGTATCACCAAAGATATTTTTCATTAGTCACCGGATAAAGAATATAAACACATTTCATATTAAAAATTACAAAAATATTATAAGAACAAAATGTGCTTCTTACCTATATTCCCCCACTAAGAACCTTCAGGCAGAACCAAGTCTGGATCACCTCTAAATTCCAAGACGGAAAATGCGTAGTCATCTACCATAAGCATCTAGGGCCTCAACCAATTGAAGAACACGCCATTATATTTGACGATAGGACTAGTCACATGTTCAGCCATGAGGTCACACCACCTCTTCATTCTTCGATTTTGTGGGGTCGGTATGCCCCATTCTAACTATAGGCACAACTGTGAGATCAACTGTGCCTCCCGCAATCCACAGTGGAAGTTTGAGGTAAAATGGGGGGTTTGGAACAAGGTTTGGGTGGCATAACAATGGAATGGTTAAAATAAGTTTTTACCCATATTTATTAACTTTTTGACTTTTCCATTTATATTTAATATTATTTTATGATTTTCACCTAAACCCTAAAGTCCTAATGACACTACAAGTGTTTTATTTTTCACAGATGAGAAATCTAAGATTGAAAACGATGGAACACAGATACGTTTCTTGGTTTGTTTTTACATTTGTCGCATGTACATATACTTTTTGGGTTTTTTAGGAAAAACCTCGAGCTCAATCTTTGTTCGTTCTCATGCTCGTAAATCAATAAGAGCGCAACTAAGTAGACTTTTATCACTTTTATGGACTCGTAAAGGTTACACAAAAAAGGAACCACTTGGAGTTCCCTTTAAGCTCTTTTCAGACTCTCTAAACATGAAAAGATTGTCGAGCGATCTTGTTCTTTTCACGCTCGTAAAATTATTTGAAGAAAACATCTGGCAAGTGGTAAATTATCACTTTTTCATTCTCGTCAGATTAATTTATGAAAAAGGACCTTGTGGAGTTTTCTTTAAGTGTTTTTCAGACTCTCTTTGGACTCGTTAAACAAACATCGAAAGACCCATACGAGATCGAACCACTCCTTCTTAGGGTTCGTTAAAAATACTCCGAGGGACTCATTCAAAGGATGAGATTACATCAACAAGCATATGTTATCCTCCTCAAGCTTGGGTAAAAATAAAGAGGTACTCACCAGAAATGGTGGGGGAAAATTTGGGAAAGAAATGTGTCTCTATATTTGTGTTAGTCGCAATAATAGTCGCTCTTGAACATAACACACCCTTCACCATTGTATCCAGGTTGGAAAATCCATTTGTCTCTCATTTGGCTTTCCACAAGTTCACATCTTGGGTTGTCCTTGAGTCAATGTTGCCAAGACCATTTTCATGTCATTCATATGTTCAAGAGAAGTCCAACCCTAAAAAATCCCTCTATCGAGTTAGCCATATGCAACTATAAATTCCTACCATATCGACCTTCCCTGTGTCAATATAAAATCATTTTCATACTTTTATATACCTCAAATTTGTTACTTATTTCATGTCATTGATGGGGGATACATCAAGGCCCTCCTGTGACAAGTCTTTTCTTGTTGACTTCAACTCATTATCTGGGAACAAGACTTAGAAATAATTTAGTACCTTAGAGTCTGCATGCCTCTATGGCATGTTTCTTCTCTTTTGACAATGGGTTCACATCATTGACCCCTGATTGAGAGATTCCATCGAGTGTTCGACTTCAGCTCATTTATTCACATTCCTTGGATTGTACTAGGGTACTTTGGGAATCATTGACATCAATGGTGATTTCCCTCGCACTTGTTAATGGTTTTCATCAAGGGTCGGTAGTCAAGTGGTTTCTACCATGTTCGACTTCAACACCTGTAGTCACATGGATAGATTCATACTTATGGATGACAAAATTGAATACCTTGGATCTTATCATTTTGGTCTAGGTTGCGATGAATTATTTATGATTTGTATTGACACATAGATCCACTTTGTATGTCTCATGGCTATGTCCGAATTTGAGTTTTCTATAGAATAGATCCACAATGTATTATTGGTGTCTATGTAGAATCTTGATGACATGGATCCACAATGTATGATTGGTGGTCGTGACTGACATTTATGATTTAAATCACTTGTAGTCTGAGCATGGGAATTCCTACCTCAGAAATGGTATGATATTATGCAGATGTTTGGTTGTTTGCAGATTTTCGATTGGTGCGCTCCTTGTTTCCGACACACACACATTCTACAAAGTATTTCGGATGTCATGAGTTCTAGCCTCATACTTTGGGGGGAATTATGTTACACTTTATTTTTTTCACCCCAATGATCCTTTTACAACATTTGTTCATGTTCCCAAAAGAGCATTCCTTCATGAGAAAAGTGATTGGCTTTCTCTTCTCAAAAACCCTATTAAAGAAGATCGTTGCAGGCTGCATTGTACATAGGGTGCGGTGATGCCTGATCACCACCCTCTGACCTGAAATTGGTTTGCGACATCTCCGTAGGCTATCCTATAGCTAGGGTGCGGTGATGCTAAAAGACTAAGAAAAGGCTGAGCTTGACGAAAGTTCTAGAAGAGGATCTTCTAGAAGATGAGGTGGCTTCCAAATAGATGGGATCTTATTCGCTTCTTTGATTTGGTGGGATCATCCTAATCTATTTAACCACGTCTCTTTCCCCCTATATAAATAGGGATTTCTCATGGAAAAAGCTAAGGTTAATGAAGGTTGAATAAGATAAGAATTGTAGGAGAAATTCTACTTTAGTTCATGCTTGAGGGCTTTATTTTGGTTCATCAAGTCATTGTGGATCTTATTCATGAAATTTTGGAGCAAGTGTGCATGTTGGAGCAAAGGGCCACTGAAAGGGGACCTTGCAACATCAAGGATTTTTGGTTGTATCTTCCACTTTTACTTAATATAATGCAATGACATGTTTCTTTCCCATAAAACCATTCTTGTTTTATTGTATGATTCCTTGATCACATGCATAAGTTTTCATTGAGAATACTATTGTTTCTTTCACTTTGGTTGGTTTGTGTTCCCTTGCAGATCCAATATCACAGGAGCACCGAAGTAGAGCAAGGACAACAAAGATACAAGGAAGCGATATTTGAATCGTATGTCGCTTATCTCTTGTTTGATAGTAAATTCAATGATTAGATCTTAGGGAAAGCATCATGTCCTGTCTTGTTTTGTTATAGATCTAGGTGGATCTAGGGAGATCAGTTTATGTCTGCATTTATCGATTAATCCAATAACAATGGCGGCAGAGGTTGGAAAGTATTGAATGAAAAGGACATGATAGAAATCCTGGAGTTAGGGTTTGAGATATTTAAGAAAAAAAAATTATGATGCCCCACACCTTAATAGAGAATTAAGGGGTTAGGTGTGTTACAAATTGGTATCAATGCATGGTTACAACACTTGGCTAGCTTGGGATCATGGATGAGTAGTGTAAAAAAAAACCATATTTAAAGGACTTTTAAGGGTGACACCCTATCTTACCTCTTTCCTAAAGAGTCTGGTTAAATTTTTACTGAAGAAAAGAATGAAACTTTCGACTGTGTGTATTTAAGAAATATGAACTGTGTGTTGTTCATAAAATGATACACTGTTGTCTAACATTAAGCGTTTTTTCAACACTCAAGCAGTAGGTAAATCGCAGGAAACTCCAAGTATAAAGGATGGTGACATGGTATGAAGTGGGGTATGGCTCCCACAATAGAGACAAAGAATCTGATGAAAGGAGGGAGGTAGAAACCCCTCTAGATCTAGATGAAACTGTAAGGAGCCTCATGGCCGAATTACAGAGTTGCAAGGCCGACAACTAGATATTGATAAAGGAGAAAGAAAAACAAACATAAATTAATGCAGTTTTGTTGCATAGCTTATTCGACATATAGAGGTAGTTGGATCATGGACCCGCAACCAGTCATGTGGATCGATGACATACGAAGAGAAGTCAAAGTCCACATGAGATACGAAAACATGGTCCCATAAGTGGCCACACTAGGAGAAGTACCTCGAGGAAGACCCAACCCAGAGGTAGGGGACACTCATCGGGAGAGTCCTCTGGAGAGGAAACTGGAAACTCCAAGGGATCTTCTAGTAGCAAAACTAGCTCACATTCTCAAATAAAAGGAAAGAAGCGAAATAATTCCAAAGGTCGTGATCCTGAAGAGTTCATGAAATCCAAACCACCCTCTTTCGATGGAGATATTAAGAAAGCGGAAGAAGAATAAGCTTGGCTTCTTGGTTTAAAGAAGTACTTTAGAGTCCATGACTACTCTGAAAACTTGAAGGCTCAAATAGCCATATTCAACCTAAATGGAAAGGATTCCATTTTGTGGGAAGACCTTAGGAATGTGAAAGGAATTCATGAGAAGGACTTATCATGGAAACAATTTGAGGAATACTTAAAGAAGAAGTATATGTCAAAGAAATACTTTCACGGGAAGACTAAAGAGTTCTATGAATTCAAGATGGGACAACTCACCATAAATGAATATATCAATAAGTTCCTTGAGATGATAAGGTATGTACCCTACATAAAGGATGAAAAGGTAAAGGTGCAATGATTTATTAGTGGGTTACCTCAGTCCTACCAGAACAGGATTGAGTTTGACGAGCCAAAGACCTTAGAAGATATTACCCAGAAGGAAAGGTATTGTTATGAACATTTTGGGAATCAAATAGAACCTCACGAGGACTGCAAGAAGAAACGTAGTTCAAGATTCAAGAAGAAGGGGTTTAAATCCTCAAGATTTAAGAACTATGAGAAGAACTCTAGGATGAGCCTTCCTACTAAAAGTGTGTATCAGTAGAACTTCCCCTCCCAGAGTGTAAATAGACCTCTTGAAGCAACCTCAGGAAAGACTAATAACCCAAAGAGAGAACCCTTGAAATGTTGGGGTTGTGGAGAAGAAAATATGATGAGAGACTATCCACACAGACAAAAAAACAATAGGGGAGTATACAACATCCAAGAAGCTACCACAATCAATGATGTGGCTAGGAGCATGCCACAGATTTATGTAGCCTTGGATAATAAACAAGCCGACCACCAAGCTTCAGTGGTGGAGATGGAAGGTATGATCACCAACCATATAGTTTCCATTTTAATTGACCTTGGTTCTAATTTGAGTTATGTGGCCCCTTAGACTCTTGATAAGTGTAAACTGCAACTAGTTAGACATGTTAATCCATGGTTGGTACAACTAGCCACTATAACCAAAATAAAAGTAGCAGAGGTCATAACAGCTTGCCAATTCATTATGGATGGATTGCCCACCCAGGTGACCCTTAACATACTTTCCCTAGGATCTTATGACCTGTTGATTGGTAGGGACTGGTTATATTCTTATAAAACTAAGTTGAAATGTTACCATAAAACTTTGAAATGTGAAAATGAAGAAGGGAGAAAAATAACCCTCTAAGGGATTTAGAATCCTATCTCAGTGAGACGAATATCAAACCTTCAAATGAAAAGGTATTGTAGAAAGGGATGTCCTCTATATGCAATACAAGTGTTGGAATATATTGAGGATGACAAACCAAACCTAGAGGACCAACCCATATTAAGAGAGTATAAATATGTGTTCTCATAAGAGGTACCGGGTCTACCTCCGAGAAAAGACATTGATGTCTCGATATAACTTGCACCAGGAGTAGTGCCAGTGTCTAGACCTCCCTATAGGATGAGTACACCAGAGCTAGTTTATCTCAAGCTACAACTAAAGGAGATGATGAACAAAGGCTACATCCGACCCAACGTGTTTCCATGGGGACTACCTGCCTTGTTTGTGAAAAAGAAAGATTGCACACTCCAGCTGTGCATAGACTATAGACAACCATAAAGAACAAGTATCCCTTACCAAGAATCAATGACTTGTTCGACCAATTAAGGGGTGCTTATATTTTCTCAAAGATCGACTTAAGGTTTGGATACCATCAAGTCTGGATTAAGGATGAATACATCCACAAAACAACCTTCAGGACAAGATATGGTCGCTATGAATTTGTGGTGGTGCCATTTGGATTAACCAATTCCCCCACCACTTTTATGTGCTTGATCAATAATGTACTCAACAAATTCCTGGACAGATTTGTATTGGTTTTAATTGATGATATCCTAATCTACTCCAAGAATAAAGAGGAGCATGAAGAACATCTTACACTAGTGCTTCAAGTACTAAGAGATCATCAACTGTACACTAACTTTAGCAAGTATGACTTTTTCCAGAAGCAATTCCATTATTTAGGCCATGCTATTTCTGAAGGAGTGGCAGTAGATCCTGACAAGATCAGATATATCATGGAATGGCCTACCTGAAGGATATATATGATATCAGATCCTTTATGGGCTTAGCAGAATACTATAGAAGGTTCATAAAAGCATTTTCCAAGATCTGTTGTCCAATCACTGCCCTTCAGAAAAAGGGGGTTAAATTCACTTGGACATCAGAATGTGAAGAAATATTTCAAGAACTGAAATACCTTCTAACCCATCCACATGTGCTGAATATTGCAGACCCTGATATTGACTTCCTCGTGTGTACATACACATGTAAGGAAGGAATCAGAGGAGTCCTTATGCAAAAAGGACATGTAATTTTCTATGAATCCAGAAAATTGAATGAGCATGAAATCAATTATGTGACCCATGATCTAGAGTTGGCTAACATAGTGCACGCTTTAAATATGTGGAGGAATTACCTCCCAGGTAGGAGATTTGTACTTACGACAGATCATTATGGGTTGAGGCACCTGTTCAATCAACCAAATCTCAATGTTAGACAAGCTAGGTGGATGGATGTCCTTAGTGAGTTTGACTTCGAAATCAATCACATCAAACGAAAATAAAATAGGGTGGCCGATGCCTTTAGTAGAAGTGTAAAAATGATTCACCTGGTAGCGATAAGCACATGTGAAATGGATGTTAGGGAGAGATTCAAGAATGCACAAGAAACATATGCATTTTTCAAGACTGCGACGTCATAACTAAAGCAATATCTCACATGGATAAAGTATGAAGGCTATCAGATGTTGGATGAAGGCCTACTGACCTACAAAAAAATATTGTATATCCCAAGTTGTGACGACTTGAATAGGTTCATAATGGATGAATTACACAAGAGACCATATACTGCTCACCCAGGTTATCATAAAATGATCACGACCACTAGGAAAAAATTCTATTGGCCTAGATTGAAAAAGGACATAGTTGACTATCTAGCTAAGTGTCTAGAATGCCAACAAGTTAAGGCAGAACACTGCCACCCAACGGGGTTGTTACAACCTCTACCAATTCCAGAATGGAAATGGGAAACCATCTCCATAGATTTCATCACCGGATTACCAAAATCAGCAAAGCAGGATGATTCCATCATGGTAGTGGTGGAAAAATTGAGCAAGTATGCTCACTTCGTTCTTGTCAAGTCAACTTGCAAGGCAATAGATATTGCCAACATATTCATGAAGGATATATTCAAGCTGCATGGCATGCATAGGGAGATTGTATCTGACAGAGACACAAAATTTACTTCAAGCTTTTGGAAGTCCTTAATGGTTGGTTTTGAGACTAAATTGTTGTTTAGCACAACCTATCACCCTCAAATGGATGGACAGACAGAAAGAGTGAACCAAATATTAGAAGACATGTTAAGGATGCATGTAATGCATCAGCCTAAAAAGTGGGAAGACTACCTGCCATTGGTAGAATTTTCTTACAACAACGATTATCAAGAGTCATTGAAGATGAGCCCTCTTGAAGCTCTCTATGGTAGATAGTGCAAGATTCCAATAAGCTGGAGTAATCTAGTGGATAAAATTACAATCGGACCAGACATGCTGAAAGAAACGAAACAACAAGTTATTAAGATAAAGAAAAATCTGAAAATTGCTTAGGATAGACAAAAGAGTTACGCCGATAGAAAGAGAACTCCCAGAGAGTTAAACATAGAATAACATGTATATCTTAGAGTTAGGCCCAGGAATAGTTCATTGAAAATGGGAGATTGTGCCAAGATGGCACCCTGGTATTGAGGACCCTTTGAAATCTTAGATAGAGTGGGACTTGTAGCCTATAGGCTAGCACTCCCTCCCACAATGCAGGCACATAATGTTTTCCATGTTTCATTATTGAAGAAAAATGTACATGATTGTAATCATATAATTGATTGGTCTGTGATTCAGGTGGATTCGGAGGGAGAATTCTTGCAATAACCTCAATGTATACTAGACAGGAAGGAAACCTCACTCAGGAATTGAACCATTGCACATGTCAAGGTGGAGTGGAAACAATTTGGCCCAGATGAGGCTATGTGCGAAATGGAGGATGCCATGAGACATACATATCTATTTTTGTTTACTTATGTATATACAGAGCACATTGAAAGATAAAACATTGAGGACGATGTTCCTTTAAGGGGGAGGGGATTGTAACACCCTTGTTTCCCCCAGTTGGTAAATATAACTATATTGGCCAAGAGACCGTTGCAAACTCGATATGTGTGAATGTTTGATTTGATGGACGTTTGTATAAAAGGTCAATGAATTTAATTTCTGTTATGAATATGAAATGGATAAGTGTTGCATAACTACTGAAAGGGGGGTTTACCAAGAAATACCATAGATGCTATGAAAGATATGGTGAGGGGAACCATGAATGGTTGAGATAAACCCCACTAACCGAGTACTTTGCTGGATTTAATTCCTCAGGACCAGAATAGTCCTCTGACCCAGGAATAATTACCAGTCAAGTTGGTAGGTGGAAAGATCTCCTCAAGAGTTAATGAGGGGATAGGGTAGAGCGCCCATCTGTAAGGCTTTCAGACCTAACCATGGATTGGGGAATTTGGGCCACATGTAATCTTGATAAGGAAGGAAAGAAAGGAAGGCATGGTGGGTAGAGGAAGACCTACAAAGAGTGAAAAGACGAGAGATTTGAGCTCTCAGGTTCGAGGAAGAATTGAGGAACAAGCATGTTCTAGTTGCAGGATGTGGCTAGCAGGATTATGATACAAGTTGATAAATGAGGGTGATGAGTGACTAAGGAAGTAATCAGGAAGGACTCCTTGCTCGGTATAGAGAAAAACCACTACCAAGATCCCGTGGGAGGAGGAGAGTAACCTCCGTCCCTAACTGTCGCTGAGCCAAGAGGAGGAGAGTAACCTTCATCCCTAACTATTATTGAGCCAAAAGAAAGGATTATATCATAAAGAATCTTGTTCTAGCTCAAGGGTGGGCAGTGGAAAATCCATTAAGAGTGAATGAGCCTATGGTTGGGTGGAAACAGGCACCCCTTTAAGTAGTCACATCACGTCGTTTGGTTCTGATAAGTGTTTTCATACTTTGTGCATTGAAATGGAATAATGGATGAATGCATGTATTTATCCATGTATGAATGGTCTTTGTATTGAATGATCAAGTTATGTGTATGAATTTACCTTCTTATGGACTTATGTTTCTGATTGATCATCTATATGCCCCAGTTTATCCTTCGAGACGTCTTAGGACGTAAACCTATAGGAGGGTTGGGATAAAAAACATTGCATCAACCTTACCCTCTCGGTCTAAAGAGGATATCTCCTTCAGACTCCTTGTTGTGTGACTGGGATATAATGCCCAAGTCCTTAACACTTTAATGATGAAGCTTAGGAAGGATAGTGAGAATTAAGTCTCAAAAGGGAAGATCCTTTCGTTTGAAAGATGAGCGGATGAAATTCGTTTAGGAGGACCCATATGAACAACACCTAGGAACCTTAGGCTAAGCCTAAGGGAGCTAAATCATTCTGACTTTGGAGCTCCAGAAGTCTGGGAATTCAGAGTATTTTCGGTCCAAATGGTCACAAACCGGCCAAAGGTTAACGAGAGTCACAATTACCTATAAGGTCGAGCGACGTTGGGAAGTTTCCCTAGTGGTTAGAAGAACCTATCTTACAAACTAAATCGAGATCCAACTCCCCATCATGAAGTAGCATGAGCCATTGATCGAGAATGTTTGGGGGTTCCCTTAGCCGTTAGATATACATCGAGTGGAATTCGGTGGAGTACCACTTTGGGAGAATGAAGATGCCATAGCGTCAAACTCCCTGAACGTCGAAGTTATGAAGTAAAGGAGAGCCGTATATTTCGGGGAGATCGTTATGAGGCCTTCCTACCATCTGATCATTCAAGAGGAGGGAACCACACATGGTACTTCGACGAAGTTTTGCTTCGAGAGAACAGAGCAGCAGTAAATCCAAAACCCCCGAAGGTTGGATCCGCGAAGTAACGAGGTCTACCGATCCTTTGATTCTTTGGGATCCCTCTCAACTGTCAATATACAGGGGACGTGTGGCGCTAGATCCTTGAGTTCAGAGACTGGGGCACTCTGGGGAATTTGAGGTGTGGTGTGTCGATAAGCTCTGAAGCCCAAAGTGATGTGAGTTGTCGATTCAAGGACACTTCAGGACTTTTCCTAACCGTCATATCTAGGCTCTGGTCAGCCCAGTGCTGACCAACTCTGGGGGAAAAGAGGAGTTTACATCAAAAAAATCCCGAAGGCCGGAGTCGAAAAGTAATGTGAGCCATGGATCTATGGATCTGCATTGCCAGATCTCGATTGTGAGATTTGAGGGATGTTATAAGGCTGTCAGTCTGGGTGAAGTGGAAATCCAATGTCACCAGGGTGACGTGGACCCATGATAGATGTTCCATGTGTCACTTGGATTCATGCATATCACATACCCTATATACCTATTGGAATATGACATGTGTCACCCCTAGCCCTTCCACATGTCAGCCCATGGTACGTGCCCGCCTAGCCAAAGTGGTTGGTGAAGAGACCGAAACTCCCAAAGTACAGGACTTTGGGACTCCAAAGGATTCAAGGTGTAGTATCGTAGAGAGTCCAAAAGGCCCGAAGTGCCATAATCCATCCTACCTGTTGGCGCCGGGAGACACATGGTACCAGATCCTGTACTCTAGAGATTTAACACACTAGAAGGAAGCAGGTGTAAAAGGTCGAAGTGTTGGAGTTCATTGTAACCGTTAGTAGTGGAGGACGCATGTTAGGAGATCTGACACTCTGGAAGGATTTCACTTTAGAGGTTTGCGTTTGTGAGTACTTTTGAATTCTCCGAAGTATAGAGTCCCGAAGTAAATCAAAACCATTGATGTTTTGTGGATGTGTGGCGTAAGAATTGCATAGTCCAGAGACTTGGCACTCTAGAAGAATTGGGAGAGGTATATCTGCTAGTTATGAGCTCGGTTTTGAGCATGGAGGAAGAGCTTGGAAAGTCCTGGATGAGAAGGAAGTGATTGAAATATCGAAGTTAGGGTTTGAGATAGTTAAGGAAAACAAAATTATGATGCCACACCCCTTAAAAGAGAAATAAGGGGTCAAGTGTGTTACATTTGCACGTGATGAAGGATATGGCATGTCCTTAGTGCTCCGATACAGATTCCTGCAAGATGATGTGGGAATATTTGAATCATGCGATGATTAATGGTGATTGATGTGCCTTTCAACCCATACCTCAGGGGATAAACATTTGATCGTACACCCTATTTTTTAAATGCATTCATTGGCTAAGCTCAAAGGAGTTTTTAGCCCAATGGTTTTCTTCAACATCTAAATCTTGCTTGAGATGATAGTATGACATTTTAGAAAAGAAACTAGCTTCCTTTTCTCATGCAATGATGACTGCTAGTTTTCTACCTAGAGGGGAGGATTTCCCAAGAATTGTCTTAATGACTACTAGTGAGTCTCCAATCATTGATAATTCTCTAACATTGGATTCTTTGACCAGAAGGAGACCATGCAAGAGTACATAAGGTTCTACCTAGTTGTTTGTAGCTTGACCAGATCCCCAAGAAAAAATAACTACCATTATTCCTTTGAAACCTTGAAGAATATGGCAACACAGTCCCTGCCAAATTAGTTGGGAAATATATGCTAAAAAATGAAACTTAATATAATTAAATGCATAGACAATGAATAGTTTTTTTCAAAAGATAATAATTAAAAAATACATAAAATAAATAACAATAGCATTATTGTTTATGCAAGAGGAGAATAATAAGAATAAAGAAAAAACATGTGAAATCGTTTAGTATTGTTGATGCAATTTTTTTTAGCATAAGAGTTTTTTAAAAATAATTGTTATCTATTCACACAAGAGGGATATAGGAATGAATCGAAGCATCATATTTATGAATGGCCATATCTAATAAAATAGATTGACAAAGTTGTCAGATCCTCAACACACATAACAAACTGTGATAAATAAATATACTTGGTAATTTGAATTTGACAAGACAATGAAATCAACAAAACAAAACACACCAACTGTAATAAATTCTACATTGTTTTTTATGTATTTTATTTATTAAGTGTTCGCTATGCGGGGATATACATGTGCGGAAGTTATATGTGTGCATACTATATGTATGTGTTGAAGATGTATTTTATTTACTATGTGTTCACTATGCGGTGATATACTTGTGCGGAGGTGCGGAAGCTATATTTCTGTGGACTATATATATGTAGTATAGATGTGCAGGGATATACTTGTGCGGAGGTGTGGAAGTTATATGTGTGTGAACTGGATGTCTGTGCTGAAGATGTATCATATTTACTAGGTGTTTGTTGTGTGGGGATATACCTGTGTAGAGGTGAAGAAGCTATATCTGTGCAGACTATATGTTTGTGCTGAATATGTGTAATTGACTTTTATTAAATTAATAATTAACTTTTATTTTTAGTATATGTATATACGCAAAAAAAATGTTAAGCATATGCATAAGCATAAAAATATTATATTATCGTTAACATTGATAACTATTAGACTAAGTGTTCGTTGTGTAGGGATATACATGTGTGTAGGTGCGTAAGGTATATGTGTGTGGATACTTTGCATTGGTTCCCGTCCATCCTACCCTCAAAACATTTTACATTGCTTCCCGCATATGATAACCTCCCATTGAACACTTCACTTATTTACATTGCTTATAGCATATACTAACCTCTCATTTGACCACTTCACTTATTTACAAAGTCTTACTCCACATTGAACACTTTACCTTTTTTCTTATTTTTACAAAGTTTTATTCTAAATGTTTTAACTTGAAACACTTTACATTGCTTCCTGCATATGCTAACGCCCCCATTGAACATTTTACTTATTTACCAAGTTTTACTCCACATTGAACAATTTTCCTTTTTGCTTATTTTTACAAAGTTTTATCCTAACTGTTTTTACTTGTTGTTACTTTATTCTTATCATTGTCCTCTTTGCATAAACAATAATTCTATTTTTCTTTATTATATGAATTATCTTTTGACAAAGACTATTCATTATCGATGCATTTAGCTATATTAAGTTTCATTTTTCAACATTAATTTCCACTATGCAACATATATTTCCCTTGGACTATAGATTGCACTCTTACAAGTGCTTGAGACATCTGTGCAGACTGCACTAGTGTTGAACATATGAATATGTGCACTACAAAGATATCAACATTTTAAAAGCCTACATGAAATGTGGAAAATTACAAGTGAAAACACATATACTTTGGACATTTTTGAAAGAAAGGAAGCTTTTTGGTCATCATAGCTCATGCACCCATTATTGCAGTATAAAATTCTAAATGCAAATCTTGTGTCAAATTATTTTGTGGGAAGCACAGTGGGTAGAGTAGTTGGGTAGATATCTCAATGCTTATACATATATTAATAAATAATTATATAACGTGAACAAAATGCTTCTATGCATATGCTCAACTTAAAATATATTGAAGCAAGGGACACCAAGAATTATACTCAAGAAACCTTCGAAGAGGAAAATCTATATTACATCATAACATTCCTGTGTGTACATTCAATTGTACAAATGACCACTTTATATAACCATAGGTGACCATAACTACTAAGTCTTAATTAGGTAATTATATCACATCATATCCACAACCATCTCCACAATATCAACTCAATCCATGAAATCTTCATCCCTAATATCTCTCCTTATCCTCATCTTTAACTATTACATATACATTAAGCTTGGTCTACTTCATTACATGTGTGCAATTATATATTTTAGACATTATTGATAAATCACAAGTATAAATTACTCATTCACATTCCCCCTTAATGAATACTTATGATATGCAATCATCATCCTCAATCTACTAAGCTTATCCTTTGAATTGGTACATTTTTCATTTCCTTCTTTTGTGATCTTTATCTTCATCTTCTATCCTCATAATTGGATCTCGTACCTACAAGATATAAATAACATATTTGTTGAAGTCCATATAAAAAAATTACCATCCACTAGAATACATGGGTCATCAGTCGTTGTATCTATCGATCCTATAAGAAACTCTTTCTTGTACATGGTTCATCAACCATTATTGAATCAAAAATATCATACCTATACATGTAACTCCCACTTCAGCATCATCAATCATCATCTTGGGTATGCTTTGGCTTACCCATACATCATGGGTTTTGGTGGATTTCCCTCAACCATTACAACAAGTGATTTATGGCTTATCACGAATCCTCATCTGTCATGACAAGTGGTTTCTACTTACCACAAATGACACATTACATCAAATGGTTTCTAGCTAACCACAAACCTTCACCATATAAATTATGGGGGTAAACTTGCCTCTTCACGGATTACATCAACATTGACTCAAGTACATACAACATGTCTCTTCATGACTTACATCACCATTTACTCAGATAAAACATACTTCTTTATACAAACACAAGATCAATATCATCTTTGTTTCCATCATCATTATCAAAGAGGATCTTCAAACTTCTTAGGGATCTCATTCTCTATGCATCTCAGATTATTTAACACATGGTACTACTTATTTACCTTTCTTTGTTTCCTTCTTTATTCTCTATATTATTTTGTTGTCATACTCTTTGGTCCTTTTGTTGCTTTCACTGCTTCATTTTTCTCCATCCTTTCCTCTTTCTTCTTCAATATGCCCTCATCTTTTGCTTCTTTTTTTTATGTCTCAAAGTCCTTCTTTTGTCATATGCGTCTTTCATGGAGCCATCATCTTCATTACTCTTCTTTTTACTGTCATCTTCTGTTGTTATGGAGTCAACATCTTATTGTCTCTTCTTTATCTTCCTCTTGTGTAATTTTTCTAAATACATGCATAAAATTGTTCTTGTACATAGGACATCTCCATCCAATAAGACACCCACTATATTCTTTATTCATTTGCAATTACATGTTTCTTGTTGGAGTTGATCAAGGTCCAACAAGACACCTATGACACTAGATTGGAAAACTTAATTGACACACCAATGTTATGACTCTACTTTTGACTTACAACTTGAACCGTCTCCATATCTGATTTGAATTTAACTCCACTTAAATTTTACTTTGACAAAAAACTCTCATGACTTGACCATAAATTTGACTTGGGGTGTTGGGTACCACTAAGCATGCACCCTTAGTGTTTCACAATAAACATTTATTACACTCTCAACTTTTCTTTGGCTCATCACATAAAAAATAATCTTGACTTTGACTCTTGACATCAACACTTGCTTTTCACCTCAACTTGACTTGGGTTTCAAAAAATAACTTACTTGCATGAAGACTTCATTACAAACTTTGACCATTTCAAATCTTAATTACATAAACTTTGCATGAAACTTTTACCACTTATAACTCAATCACAATAACCTTGGACTTCCATCAAACTTTCTTCATTTACAATTGTCCCCTTACATTTTTTTCATATATAAATCCACACGACAATTTAAAAATATTTGGAAGTTCCCCATGACTTTTAAATCAAATATACATTTATAACTATGTTTCTCTTAATGTCCATAACTCTTTCACCATGACACATTTGGTATGGCATTAAAAGAAAATTCCTTCTATTTGCTTGGAACTCCATGGTTCTATATATAAGGAAAAACATGGTATTTGCAATTTTCTCAATGACCATAAATATGAATGAGCTTTTGAAAAAAAATACCTCCTTATCTTATTATATGATAGAAATTCAAATTTCATCTCTGAATGAACTTATGTGAAAATTTTCCTTCATTGCGGATCTATTAGACCTTTACTCATCTGACATGGGGTTTAGACTTGTTGGCACAAGGGCAGACCCAGGGTTCAGCTCCAAGAGCGCACCAACAAGCCTTAACTACTGGCCCTGTCTACAACCAAGGGAAATGTCAAGTGGATCTAATACTAGAACAATACAACATGCATGTATTACTTATCAACTTAGATCTATTTCGCACAACTACAGATCTGATCTAACAAAAAAAATGCAATAACAATATATCAATGACAAAGAATAGAGAAACAAGCATACTCGACACAAGATATATGTGGTTCACCCTCTCTCTAGGGCTACATCCACAGAATTGTGCTTTATAATATATTAAGATGAAGCATACAGTTTTGATCTGCACTCTTAGCCAACAAATCTTCTCTCTTCTTCTCTCGATCTCTTCCCTTCCTGCGCACCCAGCTGGAGAACTCGATATTTGCATCCAGCTGAGGATATTACAATACCAAAAGGCTCTCACTATTAGCACTTCTCTCTCTCATAGTACTTCTTACTCAATAACAATGGCAATCACAATCCCAACAATTATCTTACCAACCCCACCCAGGTTCTCTTGACCTTTATTTATACTTTACAATAGCTCACCGATATCCTTAGGATGAAGCCTAAGTGTCAAAACCCTAGATAACAAAACCCTAAGTGTCTAAAACCCTAGGTCAACTTGACCCGCATTTTCAGGGCTTCGCCAACCTGTCTTTCCTTCCTTCTCGCGCAGTGCTCCAAAGAATCTAACAGTGGAATTTTCCACTTACTAAGTTGTTCGCGGTCCTTCTTCCTTGCTGACCTGTCATCCTCGATCTCCTCGTCCAACAACTTGCTTTCTTAGACTTCACTCCATCTTTTCTACTCTTTTTCTCACTTCGACCCAGTAACAATCACTGTGTCTTCTGCGAAGTTCTTGTTTTTCCTTGTTTTCCTTGATCTTTGCTTGCTTCCATAACCAAGGGCCAACATGCCTCGAACACTCACTTGTGACTCGTCCTGAGGCACTTTAGATCTGATTCTTCTGTTTTACTTCAAATTCAGACTGCGCAATGTAGCCTTTGATTTCTGCTCTATGCCTCCTCTCCTTCCCTATGCAAACTATTTTTTTCTGTGTCTGGTACCCAGTTTCAACTGCACCTAGTACCTAGACCCTTTTCTTCAAGCTTTTACTTAGAACTGTGAGGCATCTAGTTTTCATAGTACAACTTCAGCTGACTCCCATTCACTAATCCTTCCTTCCATTCTCCATTCAAAGTTTTCAATTGTGCAACTCCTCCTTCTGTAACATAGGCGATCTCATATGGCCCAAGCCAATGTGTTCTGAACTTCTCAAGATGCTTCATGAAATTACTGTCATATAACATTACTATATCACCTTGATTGAATGTCTTCCTCTTGATGTGCTTGTTATGATAGGCCTTCTCTCTTTCTTTCTGTACCTACTGGTGGAATTCTGCAGTAAATTTGTCTTTTTCAAGTTCAACCAACTACACAAGCCTCTCTTGAACAATGCCATTGTCGTCCATATCTATAAAGGCATCAATTCTTAGGCTTGGCACCAAGTAGTCCATTGGGACAATGGCTTCGAGACCATACACCAACTTGAAGGGGGTCTGCATTGTTAATTTCTTGAAAGTGGTTCTATAAGCCCACAGTACTGCTGGTACTCTTAAATCCTAGTCATCTTTGTTCACACTGCAAATTTTCATCAACACTGTCTCCAAGATCTTGTTGAATGCTTCCACTATCCCATTTTCTTGCAGATGATAAGGTGTACTCTTCTGATGGTGGACTGCAAATTCCTCAGTTAGGGCTTCAACTGTTTTATTTATGAAATGGGTGACTTGATCACTCATAAGGATATTTGGGCATCCAAACCTCGTTATGATGTCCTCAAATATGAAGCGCGCATCTATAGTTTCACTATAGTCCTTAACTACTCTAGCTTTGTCCCATTTGGTCAAGTATTCTGTCGCAGTGATGATGTACCTTGCTCCTGTGTGCTTTCATGGTGGGTTTATGGGTCTCACGAAGTCAATGGCCCATTTCTCAAATGCTTGTAGGGTCAGTTGTGGTGATAATGGAATTTCATCTTTTCTGGATGGTTTTCCAACTCTTTGGCATACATCGCAAGCCTTGTAATAATATTTAGCATCTCTGTGTAAGGTAGGACACCAAAGGCCAACTCTCAGAACCTTCTGCGCAGTTGCTTTGCCTACGTAATGTCCTCCTATGATGCCCTCATGAGATTTTGCAAGGATAAATGGTCGCTCTACCTCCATAACACATATTCTTAGTATCTCATCAAGTCCCATCTTGTATAGTTGTCCAACTATAAGTGAAAATTCTGCAGCGCACACTACTACCTATTTCTTCTGAGGGATTGTATACTCACTAGGTGCCATTCCTGTTGACAGGAACTGGACTATTTCTACAAAGTGGTCATCAATATTTCTAATTGCTAGCAGCTGTGCATCTGACAATGCATCCTCCAAACTGGTCGGCTCTTTGCCATGTTCCAACCTTGACAAGTGGTTAGGACCCTTGTTCATTCTTCCTGGCTTGACTATGATCTCAAAATCATATTCCTAAAAGAGCAGAAGCCATCTGCAGATTCTTCCCCCCAACACTGGTTTATTGACAAGGTATTTGAGCATGAAGTGATTAGTAAACATTTTAAAGTCCCCTCCCAACAAGTAGTGGCGAAATTTCTGCAGCGCATACACTATGGCTAACCCTTCTCGCTCAGTAGTGGTGTAGTTGACCTCTACTTTTGATAGACTTCCTGCTAGAAAAAGCTAACAGGTGGTCGATGTCTCCTGTTCTCGGTTGTGTTAACAAAGCTCTCAATGCAATAGAAGATGAATCGACATGTACATCAAATTCCTTGGTCCAATCCGGGAAAACCAGAATGGGCGCAGTGACCATCTTTTGTTTCAGTGTGTCGAAGCTCTGTTGGCATTCTTTTTTCCAACTAAACTGATAGTCTTTCTTCAGAAGCTTCTCCATGGGTGTTGTAATCTGGGCATATCCCTTAATGAACTTCCTATAATACCTAGTATGTCCCAAAGCAGTGCGTAGCTATTTGACTGAAGTAGGAGGTGGCAGATCAACTATAATGGAAATTTTAGAGGGATCTACCAACAATCCCTGCTTGCATACAATATGACCTAACAACACTCTGAATGGTGAGAAGAAGATGCATTTCTTCAGATTCAATGAAATTTGGCACTACCTACATTTATCCAACATTAGCCTTAGACATTCAATATGATTTTTCAATAAACTAAAAATAGGCTTCTATAAATTTATGCAGAAACTCCTTGAATGCTTCGACCACCACATTGGAAAAGATGGCTGGGGAATTATTCAATCCAAATGGCATCACTATATACTGGTAGGACCCCCATTCTTTTGCAATGGTGGTCTTGTGGTGATATTCCTTGGCAATCCAGATTTGATGGTATCCTGAAAATCCATCTGTAAAAGAATATACTTCCTAGCCTCCCACATTATCTAACACTTCGTCAGTGAATGGAATAGGGAATGGGTCATGCAAACAAGCATCATTCAGCTTCCTGAGATCTACATAGATCTTGATATCTCATGTCTTTTTGTCCTGTACCACCTGTTAGCATCAGAAGTCACTCATGGATTGCTTGTAGGAGCAGAGCCTGACACCCATCAGTTTAATGTCACGATTTGTTTATAAATGGATGATCAAATGGAGATAAAGGCCCGGGGAGATATCACCTTAACTCAGGGACTGGGTCTAGCATGTATTGGACAAAGGAGGTTTTGATCTAACTTCAGCCAGTGGGTTGGTTAAAAGATGAGCAGGTGGAAGACTTGGTAAGAAATGTGGACAAACAACTTTGGGCAACAGGCTTTCAGCGGTTTGTAGAAGAAAGGCTCTGAATGCAAGATCCTCTTGGTTCAGGGTCTCAAGAAACTGAAAAGGGGACTTGACTGGATCCTCCAATTCCAAGTCACTCAGCGCTGAGAAAAACACCAGGACTGATTAGAACTACGTAATTGCTACAGTGATCCATTACAACATCATCCTATAACAGCTACAACTCGACTGGACCCTCCAATTCCGAGCTGCTCTAACACAGTATAACAAAGATGTAAAAGAAATCGTCATTCATACGGAAAGAAATCTCAGAAATCTATACATAACCAGATTATCAATGCTTCATTAAAGTTTTACAACTGGGATCTCTGCTCAACCATCGATAGGTACAAAAATGGCGAAAAAGTCTTCATATACTCAAAACAACAACAACAATAAAATTGAGACGTTGCATTAAAAGCTTTGCGTCTGCATGGATTCTGACAATCTGCACATGCAATCTTTGACTAATCGCGCACCAATGACGGACGCGATCGAACTCCTGACAGATCCATGGACAAATCGACGTTCTTTAATTCGGTGCCAGACTTTCCCATTATGGCAGAGGCGATGTCTAACCACCACCAACTACCTCAATAACTGCTTCGTTGGGATTGAGAACGGCCCGACCAACTCGGCACCTCTGGGACATGGACAACCCCTCATGCTGCTGCCTGGATTAGCTGAACGTCCTGATAAATAGGCATGGAGGCTAGCGCGAAGGAAGGGGCGCATGACAGGAGTAGTGGCGCCAAAGCTATGAGGGCGAGGCATGAAGTGATGAGGGGTGAGAGAGGTTACAGAGGAGACACATGGCAGAAGTAAATAAGTGGAGGAGGCAGGAGATGAGACGTAATCGGCACATTTTAGTGGGAGGCCAACGTGGATGGGAGCAGGACACATGGTAGGTGGTGAGTGGATGATGAGATGGGGAGGGGACCGCCTGGACTAAAGAGTGGAGAAGGACAGATGACACATGACAACAAGGGAAAGGTGGCTCTGGAAGATGACATAACAGGGGGGCGGGCCCATGTTGGTTGAGAACAGAACAGATGAGAAGGATTGGGCCACGTGAGCACCATTGATCTGAGCACTTAGATCTCGGCCGTTGGGAAGCTGCGCGCCTGATTTCGGACCCCCCTCCTCTGCTTAAAGGTACAAAGGAAAGGGGGGTCCGAAATTTCCTTGAGTGCCAATGATCTGGGTGCTTTGATCTCGACCGTTGAAGAGGTGCACCCCCGATTCTGGACCCCCCCCTTTCGCTTAAAGGTAGGAAGGTGGGGGGGCTCCGGAATCCGATGCGCGCCATTGATCTGGGTGTGCGAAATCCTACCGTCCAGAATTGATTCCCAATTAAACACGGGCACATTTGCATCCTGAACTTAGGACAAGTGGGTTTTTTACCCATTCCTTCGCATTTTATCTCTCCCTTACCAGAAATATCGCTAACACCACCATAGGGATAATCCACTCCGATTCTTCGACAAGTTATATAATCCCTGCTTCCAGTATTCTGTCGAGCTCAATCTTCACTTTCTCCTTACATTTAGGGTTTAATTTGTAGGGTATCTGTTTGACTAGTTTTGCATCTGGTTTCAAAGGGATCCTCATCTCTCCCATAGGCCCTTTGATTCCCTTCATATCAATGAACTTGGTCAGAAACAAGTCCTAATACTTGTGCAGTAGTTCTGTGATCTTTTCAATGGTAGAAGCATCCCAATAATCTCCGAATTTTGCAAGTATATAAAGGGCACAAAACTACTTAATCAACTTAATGCAAGTCCTGATACTCGTGTAGTAGTTCTTTGATCCTGAATAAACTTAATGGAAGCATATAAAAATTCCATGATCTTGCTTAACTCTTTTTCTTCTCTTGGCAAAGCAGACTGATCAAATGCCCAAGGCATTCCATATTCTCTTACTTCTGGTTGTGTCTTTGATGAAGAACCTTGATCTTCTTTGAAATCTTTTCTTGCCTCCTCGAATATTTGTCTTTCTTTCTTTGCATCAAAAGTTTGGGTCTTCTCTGCAACTTTTCTGATTCCCGAATCCTATGCAATCTTCCCTTGGGTCAGTTTGTCTTCTCTTGTAGCAGTGCTTCCTCTGGTTATAACGACAAATCTAGGGTCTTCTCCACGAGTTTTGACATATATCAGTTGCACTTGCGGGTTGTTCGACAACACAGGTATTCCAACAGAGGACGAACACCTTCAGTAACCACTCACATAACCAGATCAAAGATCAACACACCGATGTTTTCACGTGGTAAAACCCCTACGGGGAAACATCCATTTCCCTAGCCAACGCAGCTACTTGGAGCAGTTTATTAATGCAAAGAAAAAGATTACAGAGAGATTTTACAAGAGAGTTTCTCACAATCGATCATCAAAAAATGACCCTCTATGCTCTTTAAATAGAGATCATGGACCAATCGGGTGTTAAGCCACAGATCAATGGCCGTTAAGATCGAGGAGAGTATGAACCATCGGATCACTCTATGTCAGGAACATATCGTGA
>JZKD02S1672860.1:270194-282785 GCA_000966675.3 Picea glauca | reverse complement strand
TTAAGATCGAGGAGAGTATGAACCGTCAGATCACTCTATGTCGGGAACATATCGTGACCGTCAGATTTCCTAACTACAAATGCATACTAATGCATACTAAAGAAACACACTTTTAGCTAATGACATATTATACCAAGTAGATCTTAACTAACTCCTAAGTGTCTAAATATCCTAACACGGGTTCTGCTAAGGTCCTCATCTTTCCTGAAGCTTAGCCAACAACACAGGACAATATTCTATAACATGTTCAAACGAGTTGCAGTAGCTGCAAGTAGTGCAAGGGTTCTGACAGTCCCTTGTGAGGTGTCCTCGTTGTGTGCAGTTGTAGCAGATTATCTATCCTCGGCCTCGACCCATACCTCCTCCTCATCCTCATCCTTTGAATCCACCGCGAGGGTTGAAGTTTCCTCTCCCAAGGGAGTTATATTGCGTAGTGTTTCCTTCTTGTTGTACTTCGCTTTGAATTTTGTATATGTCTCTTGACCTTTCATGCATGATTCATAAGCCCTACAATCCCTATCATCATGCCCCATGGATTTATAGAATGTGCAATACAAATTTGTGGGTGTATGAACGTATTTTTTCATGTAATAGCACTCACCAGGGCGATGTCTATTTCGGCATACTTTGCACCAATGTAAGATGACTTGCTTCAAAGGGATCAAAGCTCCCTAGGCCAAGTATTCATGAAATAGGGGGAAGTGCTCCTTTTCATGGCCTTTTGACTTGCATCTGACACACCGTATGTCTTCTCTTTTATCTTTTCCCTTGTTTTTATTCATATCTTCAACCCGCAGAGACAAACTAGTTAGCTGACTCAAGATATGACTCATACCTGAGTTGGATTCTCCCATAGGGGATGATTCTAACTTCATGGCGATCTACAGTGCCTCAGCCTGTGAAGAAATCTTCTGTTGCATCAGAGGAACTCTGATGTGTGGTAAGAGGGCAACAATGAACCACTCTTTGTTCTACTCATCTAGGATCTGAAAAGTCAATTGGCCTATTAATGTCTTGAATCTATGGTCGAATTCCTAGATAGGTTTGGCTATCTTCTGCTTGATCTCTTTCAACTCTGTAATACATTGTGACTCTAACTTGGGTTTCTTGAACTCTGCAATCAATGCATTCTTGATCTCGTTCAACGGCTTAGGTTGTGCAAGTCCTTGGACAAGCTTCATGTACCAACTTAGTGCACGATCTCGAAGGGTAGTACTAAATTGGGTTCTTTTAACAGCTTCATCGGTGACATTTCTAATATTCCATATGGCTTCACACAGAAACTAGTGCTGAACAGGATCTTCAGATCCATCTCCCCTAAATATAGGGAGTCTCATCTCATCTACTATAGTCTATCTTCCTAGGTTTCCTGTTTGAGTATGTGGTGGACTACTAGTAATAGTACTCTGAACGGTTTGGTAACTCTGATTACTCTAATTTCTTAATGTTGTTGAACCAACAAGATTATTAACAGTACTTACTTCAATATTCTGCATAGTTCATGAGGTTTCTATATTTTCCCGACGAAGTTCTTCAAATTCCTCTTCCTATGCCCTAGCGGGTTCTGAATGCTCTTCGTCCGTCATATTTTCCTCTTCTCCACTGTAGAAACCCTCGTCTCCGTAGTTATGCTTGAACATGTTTGCAAGATGAAATTCTCTGAACACTCTCCCATTGCATGTATGCCCAGCCTCTGTGTCACTGTTGCTGTCTGAATTCTTGAACATTAGCCTTTTTAAGTCCGATCGATCTACTGTATCTTCAATATGTTCTTCTCATGCAATAACATCTTGATTCTCAACTTCAAAAAATGTAAAAATTTTCCTCTGGGTCCCTTGAATAAATATCTCTCAGCTTGGCTATATGACTCTACTCTATCAACAACAAAATCGATGATGTACCCTCCAATGGTGCTATCAAACGAATGATTTACTACTCTTGACACAACGTTTTCAACTCTCTTGACCTTCTTGATCAACGTCGACGTCAAAACTACAGGAGGTCTATATCTGACTTCAAACTGGGTATCTGCCAACCTAGCTAACCACTCATATAGCTCTTGATGGATTCCTCCAAAGAATATCTCGTGTATATCAGTAAAAATATCTCTCTCCAACCAATCCTTTGTACTAAGATTGGGCTTCAACGAAGTCCTTTTCCTGATCCTCTATCCACTTTTGAATTTATGTATTTGATGGAAACCACCTTGACATTCCCTCAAGAATATTCCTATCCTGACAACGAAACCATTTGTTGGCACAGGGGCAGACCCAGAGTTTAGCTCCAAGAGCACACCAACAAGCCCTAACTACTGGCCCTTTCGGCTACACATGCAAAGTAGATGCAGTCTCACCTGAAGCAGCTATGGGGGGTTTGCAGGACAAATATGTCTACAACTAATGGAAATTTCAAGTGGATCTAATACTAGAACAATACAACATGCATATATTAATTATCAACTTAGATCTACTTTGCACAACTATAGATCTTATCTAACAAAACAATGCAATAACAATATATCAATGAAAAAGAACAAAGCAACAATCATACTCGACACAAGATATACGTGGTTCGCCCTCTCTCTAGGGATACGCCCACATAACTGTTCTTTATAATATATTAAGATGAAGAATACAATTATGATCTGTTCTCTTAGCCAACAAATATTCTCTCTTCTCTCAATTTCTTCCCTTTCTACGCACCCAGCTGAAGATATTACAATACCGAAAGAATCTCACTCTTAGCACTTCTCTCTCTCACAGTACTTCTTACTCAATAACAATAATAATCACAATCCAAACAATTATCTTACCAACCCCACCGAGGTCCTCTTGACCTTTATTTATACTTTACAATAGCTCACCGACATCCTTAGGATGAAGCCTAAGTGTCAAAACCCTAGATACCAAAACCCTAGGTGTCTAAAACCCTAGGTCAACTTGACCCACATTTTAAGGGCTTCACCAACCTGTCTTTCCTTCGTTCTCATGCGGTGCTCCAAAGCATCTAATGGTGGATTTTTCCACTTGCTAAGTTGTCCATGGTCCTTCTTCCTTGCTGACCTGTCATCCACGATCTCCTTGTCCATTGACTTGCTTTCTCGGACTTCGCTCCGTCTTTTCTGCACTTTTTCTCACTTCGACCCAGTAACAGTCACTGTGTCTTCTATGAAGTTCTTGTTTTTCCTTTTCTGCCTTGATATTTTTTTACTTCCATAACCAAGGGACAACAAGACTACTCCTTGCGAATCATCACAGTGAACACTCCACCAATTCCCATGGAATCCTTCACACCATCCACATCAAAATCCTCTAGAAACCAAGGAACCACACACGTTTACCCACTATTAGACATTTCCACATGTTCCTCATGTCATCCTTTTCATCCCCGTTCTTGTCTGGCTTCTTCATGCGAGTCTCCATGATGCCACTATGTATATGGAGCTTCACATATTCTCTCTTGAGCCTAGGTAGGTCTGCCTTAATGAAATGAACTTGGAGGGTTTCTTACCAATCAAATGCAATGATTTCATATTGATCGCCATTAATTGTTCTAAAAATATCAACAACCATTTCATTAATACCATTTTTAATTTATGATGATACTATTCTCACAAAACATTGAACATTAAACTTTCATGTTTTCTTTCCTGTTTGTGGTCTTGTCCACTAGATCATATGGATCCAACATGTCCACGACACTATTCTCCATGCATGAACTACATGCATTTGTGAGCCTTCTCTCCAATGGAGAGTTGAGTTCTCAACATTTCCCACACTGAAACCATCACCCACTTCTTCTCAATATGGGTCCGATAAAATTATGGACAAACAAGATATTTTCATTACTCTACTCTTTGCTAGACAAAATCCCCAAATCTCTCGGAAAACTCTCTAATGTGGATGATTTTGTGTTCCATAATTCATATCATGCTAATGAATGAAATACAGGTTCAACTTCTCTAGCTCATGGTAGTTTCTCTCATTTCCTACAACTTTTATATGACTTGTAGCAACTTCTTCAACAATCCATTTACAAAATAACAACCTCCAAAATCCATGACATACATCAGTTGTCCTTTATGTGCAAAGTGGACTCTTCTCTTCCATGTGACTCGATAGAGATCAAATATTAGCGCTCTGATACCAATTGTTGGCTTTAATAGCCAACAAAACATACATACAAACATATATTAAAGCAAGGGACACCAAGAATTATACTCAATAAACCCCCCAAGGGGAAAATCTATATTACATCATAACATTCCCGTGTGTACATTCTATTGTACAAATGATCCCTTTATATAACCATAGGTGATCTAGAAGGATCTAAGGAATGCTCATAGAGGTCCAGGAGGATTCAAAACGCTCATAGAGGTTCTAGGGGATCCATAAAAGCTCAAAATTCAACCATATCAAATCATCCTGAAAATGGCATCATTGTGTAGAGCTCATCGTCATCTTTCCAACTACACAAACAAAAATCCAAATGGAGTTCGTACGCAAACATTATGAACAATCAAAGTTTGGTTCAAACATGCAAAATTCAAAATTCAAAGTACATGGGAAAAAGAGGTGACACGTGTCACCATTGCAAGGGTGACACCTAGCACATGGTTATTGGCAGCTGAAGTTGACAAGTGGTGCACAAGTGGTCCAATTAAATGTTGACATGTGGCATTGGAAAGACAATGAGAGGTTCCCACGTGCCATCCTCCCATTGGCCAATATTGGTTAGTGTATGTTAAAATAATGGAGTCTACGGGGGTCAAACGCATGACCTCCATAACCTCCCAAAGTCTTAACATAATCCCCACTACCAATGCACCATACAAATGTTTCTTAACAACCATATGTTGTAATATTTATTTCAAATTTGTTAAAATTTTATTGGAGGGGAAAAGGGGTCAAGGGATAATCCCCCAACCCGTGGTTTACATACTACTCTATGACCAACACTATAGTCCATGCGGACGACTAACATATTAACCAACACACACACACACACACACACACACACACACACACACACACACAGTATACGATTTTAAAACCATATATAGTATATAGTTCAAACTATATACTATATATATAAAACAAACAAAAAACATATGCCATGAAAGCATATCAAACCCAAAATCTCCGGTGTATAATCTGGAGGCCCAACCAACCTTCCAACGAATGCATTTGTTACGAGATTCAACTATTTTTAGCATTAAGTTGCCCAATAATGCGGATGGAATTTAAAGCCTCGTGGCCTATTTAATGGGCACATTCACCCATGTTTACACACATCCCAATGTGCATGGATTCCAATGCAGACATGAATCTCGAGGCTAAATAACAGTACGCATTTGTTTTTAAGTGCATGGAAGAGTTTTCCCTAGTTTTGGCATTGTCTCGTTTTGCATGCCATAAAGTATATTGTCCACACCTAGGCAAGTTTATCCTTGTTCGATTTTTTTTTGCAAGGATCATGAATTTGAAGTCTGTTTTTCGATCAGAGGTCATTTATAAAAGTATTATCTCAGTTTTTCATGTTTGAAACCCATAGTCTCGATATACGTGTAAAAATGGATTTTTCGGCACCTGTTCGGAATTTGGTCGACTTTATAGTCAATTTTCTCAGAATTTCACAAGGATTTTAATGATGTACTTATTTTCTTGTTTTGATTAGTGGAGTTAAAGAGAATCCATTAAATTGGATTTTTGTAAGCCTGTGATGTAATGTCATTTGGTATTTTGAGATGATGGAGAACATTCATACTATCTATAGGGACTTTGAAGATGAAGTGACATATGACATATTTGAGTTCTTTTATTTTATGTTGTATTATCTCATTATTCTTCAAGTTATTCATAAATATTAATGAAGTTTATGGACAAATAAGAATATTCACATGTGTTTTTGCAAATAGTCAAGCGATCTTCATTTACTAAATTTGGTTAGATGTTTATGTGTATTTAAAAGTTATTTTTACATCTAAGGATTTTCAGATCAAGTTGTTATCAAAGCTAGGTTTTGACGTTTAATTCAAAGTGAATTCTTACGAGGTGAAGGCACACTTGAAGTTGTTAATCCTGAGATTGAATGTGTATTTCGAAGGAAATAAATGGAGCATGAAGATGTTATTTCTAAGGCTAATAAGGAATTTAAAAGAATGTTCCTTGATATGACATCCATGGTTAAAGAATTGTGGGAAGACCTAGAAAGAAGGAGAGAAACTCCTCACCAAAATGAAGGTGGTCCATATGAAACAATGGTAAGAACTGAAGTAGTTGAAGGAGAAGGAGAAGGTGAAAAACCTCCAAGGTCTCCTCCATCCCAATCATTATCTTCATCAACCTCATCATCATCATCCTCGTCTTCCGATGAAAGTGAGCGTTCTTCTCATAAGAGGAAAAAGCGTTATAAGAAATATTCTCATAATTTTCCTTTATTAAAGCTAGATGTAAAGTTTGATTTGCCTACTTATGATAGAGAGTTGAATGCAGAGAAGTTGGATAATTGGGTCAAGCAGATTGAAGTGTATTGTAGAGTACATAAAATCACACAAGACACTTCAAGGATACAATTGGCTACTCTTCGCCCGGGAGACACAACTTTGATATGGTGGGAGAGTCGTACACAATATGAACTTATTTAAAATGGTAAAATCATTTTTTTCTGGAATGAATTTGTTGCTGCATTAAGAAAGAAATTTTATTCATTAGATTATATGAAAACATCAATAATTGCTTGGCAACATCCAAGAAAAGGAAAAGAGAAAAATGTTCAAGCTTATATAAAATAATTTAAGAGGAAGGGATTATCTTTGGGAATTCCATTACATACTCATAAAACTCTTCTAAAGTATATTGGTGGTATGCACTCATATTTTCACCATAATATATTGATGTTTAATCCTAATAATATTGATGAAGTATCAGTACAAGCTACCCATCTTGAAGCCAACAAAGGAAAACATATTTTTGAGGATGTGTTAGAGAAGTCACATGAATTCAAGGAGCAATAGAAGGGAAAAGGGAAGAGTAAGAAGACAACTACAATGAAGAAGGATGATGAGAAGATATGGAACTTCCATCAATGCTTCTCATCATGTCCTTTCGTCTAGCAGTGAGAAGCCAAATGAATTCAAGGAGCAGTCAAAGGTGTTAGCACTAGATGTTTTCCTTAGACTGCTTGAAATACAATCCCAATACCCATTTGATTATTTAGGATTGAATTGATTTGAGCAAGTGGATCAACAAGATTGGGAAAGGAAGAGGGAAACATGCTAACTACAGATCAATAGCTACCATTGGGCAAGGAGTCATAAACACCTTGTTTAGTGAAGGAAATCAAGCTGCATAATAGACAAAAGTTTTATATAATGATGTGTAGAGGAATGAAGAAGGTAACAAAAGTGGATCATTCACAAAACAATAAACCTTTATGAAAAAGTGAACGCAAGGTACTTGAATAAAATACTGATTTAATAGGAAAGTTATACCAGATATTCTGCTACTCAAGAATCTATTAATCAAGGGAAGTTTATGATCTTATGAATTTGAAATTTGTACAAGAAAGAATATGAAATAAAGACAAAGTAGTTCAAACATTCTTGTAGCACAAATCTCATGCGTCTTCAATAACAAAAATGATTAAAACATGAATGCCCTCAGGATGACAAAAAAGTAACAAAACTGCTCCTCCAACTCCCTCCTCTCTGGATCATCCATCCCCCCTTTTCCTTAGAAAAATACCCTTCATATATAGTGAATGATATCTCTATACCCTAAGGAGGTTTTAACCATGGAACTACATAGGATCCTCCTCCATTTAGGAGTCTATTACAAAATATTCCAACAAAAACATAACAAATTCCTATTTTTTTGTTTCTTGTCTATTGTGATAAATGCCTTTTGAAATAGGTCATGATGCTTGATCTGGTGATAGAACACATGTCTCTCATGTTCAACTACCTCCTAGGAAACCATTAAAACTTTCTCTAAGAACTAGCAGCCCTCCCATAGCTCGAATTTTTCAGACTATTAGAGTTCATAGCACCTATGTAGGATGCACTGCAAACTTTCCTGTAGATGGTAATTTTAACTTTTCTCCCAAACAACGAACTAGGTCGAGCTGATTTGTTGTTAGAAAGTCAATGGTAATATGGTTCTTCAACACACCATATTTAAGCATAACCCATATTGTGAGTCAAAATTTATGATGACAACATCAGAGAAACATGCTACAAGAAATTAGTTCATAGCGCTAGTTTGTAGCGCTGGGCCAGTTTGCAACAATCTTCCACAAATGGTGATAAATATTTTAAATAACGAACCTTGAAGGATGAATGAAGATTGAAAGTCAATGAAGACTAGAAAAAACCGTTAGATACCTTTTTCGAAAACATCATTACCAAATATTTGACACATGTCTCTTTTTTTAAGGTGTTGCGAACTTCTAGGAGAGTTAGCAGTGCCTTTGATTTGACAAATTTGACAAGAAATTTGGTGGTTGGATGATCCTCCAAGACCCTTTGGACACTTTTTTGGGTTATAACATTTGATGATGACGTTTACATTACTAGAAATGACCCATACCTCCCCTTTGTGAAAATTATGACACCCACTTTCATGACATCAAGACTTGACCATGTATTTGCTCAACTCTAGACCCAAGATAAAAATCAATCACCTTGATTTATTTACATGAGACATGACTCAAAATTTTATGCAACTTGACCCTATGACCCAAAATTATGAAATTTTAAATAACTGACTCCTAAGAGAAGGAAAAATCACATGATTAGCAAAACTAATGATGTCCTTCAATACATATCATGTGCTAATAGAAGGGAAAATGGAAAGGTAAGAAGACAACTACAATAAAGAAGGATGAAGAGAAGAAGCCTACATGTTCTCACTGCAAGAAGAAAGGACATGATGAGAAGCATTGTTGTAGGTTGCATCCAGAGTTGAAACCAAAATGGGCTCAACTTAGAAAGGATAAAAAGAAGACCATGACCGAAGTTCAGGATCTTGGATCAGATTCTGAGGATGAAACTAAGGTTACAACTATGGAAATCAAAGGTAAATATATTGTTGCAAGTTTCAATTTGTGTACATCTTCTTCAAAGTCTAAAGTACTCCCCGATGGAAGAAAAATAAAAGACTTGTTTAATTTATGAGGTATCTCAAAGCACATTAAGATTGATACACTTTTTGATAGTGGATCACAAGTGAATCTTATTTCAGAGCAAGTTGTTCATAATTTGGGATTGGAAACTAGGGCTCATCTGAGACCGTATCCTTTGGGATGGATTTGTGATAATGCTCAGGTACAGGTAACTAAGCAGTGCAAGTTTATACAATTTGCAATCAAATCTAGTTTCATTGATGAGGTAGAGTTAGATTTGGTTCCACTTGACATTTGCAGGATGGTTTTGGGAAGTCCATACTTATATGACATGAAGGCCATTTTATACAGGGAACATAACAAGTATCATCTCTTCAAGGATGGGATTGATTTCATTGTGAGATCTCATCAGATGAAGATGAATTTGCCAGTTGTCACTACAAGACACATGCTAGTTAATGCTAGTATCCAATATCCATATTTACAGCCTACGATTAAAAGAAAATAGGTACTTTGGTTGATGCTTTTCCTGTTAAGAAGGGTAGATATGTTGATGGTTCATTCTCTTTCACATTTTCATATTCAATTTTGTTGTTTGGTTTATTATTAATCCATGGAATATTTTTGGCTACTGTAACAATGAATGACAGATTTTGTGAATTTAAGGGATTGACTAACTTGGTCAACAATGTTGTTTCATTCTCCATTATGGTTATGGTGAGTCAAGTGATCGTTATCTAAGCAGGTTGGATGGATGATACTGGACAAGTGAGGCGAAATCATTCTCACTTTATTTATGAATAATCCATACTATTGGAGGTCCAAAAGTTCTTAAGTGGGGAGGTGTGATCCAGGAGGATCTAAGGAACACTCACAGAGGTCCAGGAGGATCTAAAATGATCACATACGTCCTAGGGGATCTATAAATGTTCACAATTTTACCATATCAAATTGTCCTAAAACTGGCATCATCACTTAGATTTTGTTTTCAGCTTTCCAATGGCGTAGACGAAAAGTCAAATGAAATTCGTATGAAAAGGTTATGAGCAATAAAAGTTTTGGTCAAACAAGAAAAAGTCAGAGTTCAAAGTACATGGGAAAAAGAGGTGACACGTGTCACCACTGCAAGGGTGACATATGGCACATGGTTATTGGAAGCTAACTGGGAAGATCATACCTCCAGGTGGAGGAATTACAACACTACAAGGAAAATACCTTTTAGCGGAGTTTTCTAGTGTTACAAAATTGGAAACAATTGTCAAAAAAACCTCCACTACAACATATGTTTTGATAGTGGATGTTTTTGCGGATACTATAAAAAAACTTGATTATAACTAAAAAAATCTAGGCAGCCATAGGTGTTAGCAAATGTTTACAAATCAATGCACTTTATGAGGTACAAGAACCGGTGCATACATACACACACCGCACCGGTGTTGTACACTTAAGGTCAAGCACAAGGGTAGTAAAATATTCAAGCACCAAGGCAGTAAAATATTTAAACACCGGGGCGTTTGTCTTATAAGAACCATGGCTTTAATAGTGAAACACAACGAGAGAGTTAAAAATAATTAAGCACTGGTATTTTCTTCTAAGAATGCACCAATGCGTTATTAATAAGAAGACACCGATGTTGTATAAAATAATATGCACCGGTGAGTTACCTGGAAAACCCCCATTGCATTATAGAAAGCACAAGTTATTTTTAGTAACAAACAAGAGTCGGTGCTTATCAATAACACAAAAGAACTGATGCATATTAATACCACACACACATCGGTGCTTATTAATATTCATAAAGCATTGGTTCTTATTAATAACACAAAAGCATTGGTGCTTCATATACACTTAATGCACCGAAGGCCAATTTTTTAATGTAATTTTATGGTATTAAATAAATATTGAAACTGATGCTAATTGATTACATAAAAGCACCAATGAACATTTCTTATGAAACACACCGGTGCGTTTAATATTAAACACACCAATGAGATTACTAATTAAAATACGCCGAGAAACAACGACATGTGATAGTGCAATTATTGTTATTTTTTATTTCCATTATTTATCAAAAAATTTACATATATCTTATATTTTGATTAGTGAATTTGGATATGATGTTTGGATTAATTTGTTATATCATTAGATTTTGCATCTCTTCATTGTAATATTTAGTCATCCATATATTTAATCATTGAGGTAACATTTCACATTGATATTGGACAATGTAATAGAGTAAATTAAAACAAATTTTATTATATGAATAAGAGGGTCTTTGCCATACAAAATGGGACACTTATCAGTAATCCCTTGTCTTTCAATTGGGACACTATGTCCATTACATTAAACAAAAATGTCTTATTTTCACAGACAATTATTTCAAAAAATACAATTGCAACCTGCATTGATATCCAAATATATTGGTCATCATTCTTCACTGTTACTGTTGTTAGTGTTTGAGCTACTTCCATTCCTTGGGTTATTTTTCTGAATGTTTGGTTGATTGCCTTGATTGTTTTAATATTCTTCAAGTTTCATCTACAAACATAAAAATAAATTGTAATGAGTCTATCTACATTGGTGAGAATAATTAAAATTGAAATAAATAATATACATGAATGTAAATTGAAAAGCGACGTACCTGCAAAGCAAGAATTGACTCATGAATCATACACATATGTTCAAAATCAAATCTCATGCCTTGTTTCAACAATTCTTCTATTGGCTTAGTTCCATACTTTGTTTCCTGCAAGTTTTATATCCCATAAGAAATCATAGATTTAATATAAAGTATTATTATTTTTTCATTAATTATAAAATGATAGAAATAAAACAACATAGATTATACTTACAAATTCCACAATATTTTTGATATGTTAACATATATTTACAACCATTAATTAACCCAATGTCAATCAATTTTTCTGATGACTCTTCTTTGTATGTTATCACTTGTTTGAAGGCATTCAAGGATGGTTGCTGTAAAACAACTTAAAATATACAAAAAAAAACCTTAAGTTATTATAAGGAAATAAAAATTACTCACAAACTTTACTCACAAACTTTGCTATCAACCCTTTTCTTCCTTGTCATCCATTTTATGTGCATAATGAGTTCTATTTTCTTTTATTTTCTGTAAGAGAATATTTGAAAATTAATATTTAATGCTAAATTAATTGTTTGTACCTATAGAAAAATTCAATTATTACATACATTTGAAGCACGTTGTTGTTGAGATGGCTCCTCCTGTGATGTAATTATGTCCATTTCTTTGACCATCTCCTTGTACATTTTTTTTGGACATTCCTACTGACATATTTTAGATATCAGCTCGTTGGTCCTCTAGGATTTTCATAATTTTCCTGAAAAAATAACATGACAATAAAGTATTTTTATATTGATATATGAAAACTAAATACCAAAAAGTTGATATACTAATAAATGGATACTTTTTAATATATATATATA
>JZKD02S1672860.1:247303-269168 GCA_000966675.3 Picea glauca | reverse complement strand
TATATATATATATATATAGAAGACATCACAACAACTATGGTAGAAAACACAAATATAGCAAAAAAAATTAAACATTCATAAAAAAACAATAGAAAAATTACACACCGATGAGAAGAAAAATTTTAAAAATTATGTGACAACATTTTCTTTGTTGTTTAGATGAGAAAACATTGGCAATATTTTTTTTTTATGCACCATATTTTTTATTTTTATTTTTTTTAAATTTATGGCTTTATTGGTGCTCCTTAGACATAAACACACCGGTGCGTTTCTGTCGAAATGAAGCATCGGAAAGTCGGAAAATGTTTGTAAAAAAATACATTGAATCATAAACTGTTTAAAAAACAAAGTCATAGGTCACCCGGATGGGGTGTTAGTGCGATACATGTGGCGAGAAGTGGAGGAAAGGTCAGGCCAGTGAGGCAGGGAGTCATGTGCTGGGCTCATGCCAAATCCCACCACCTCGACCTTGCATTTATGAGATTTTACGTCGCTGCAACAACATTAACGCTAGTGTTCCCAACTACCATTACCGATTATACCATGGCTCCTCCGTCTGCAAGTGACTTTCATCCTCGCTTGCAACCTAACCCCCTCATCCCTCCGCTGCCCAGGCCTAGTTTACTATGGTTTTTCATGGTGCTCACAACCTTCGGCCTTCTCTAGACTCTCCATGTTCGCCCGGGGCATTCGGTTCAATTTTTCCTTCGATCTGAGCTCATTATGCCGCGCCAAAGAGGAAGGACATGAAGAGGATCTCCATGACATCCTCCCCGACCCCGTGTCTCTACTTCTTCCCCTGGTTCGCCCTCCACATTCTCCTAGCTGCCTTTGCAGCCCGAGCTGGAACCTCTCACCTCCTCCACCCCGCCTGCCTCCCTGTTCGAATGCCTAGTCATCACTGATAGCTCACCAGGAACTCTTTCGCGATTTCCTGCTGCTCCACCGAATTCCCGAACTAGTGGACCTTCTCTTGTATCGACAGTATGCTCCTCCCAGCCACCCTTGGGGGCGCCACCCTTTCTTCGAAATGCTCGAAACAATGCGTACTCGTATACTGAATTCACCCCTGACTCGCAGCTGAAAGATAGTCTAGCCATTCTCTATGGACTAGTCTTTGAGCTCTGGTAGGGATTGGAGGACCTCCAATTTCGACTGCAGCTTCTGGATGGGAAGAATTTGACCCTCCTTCAAATCCTATCCACCTTCTAAGATGCTTTCCACTCTACTCCAGAAGGCATGACATCAGCAGAGGTTCCCCATGTAGAGGGCGACAACAGGAATGAACAGATGCAACGTTCAGCAGGGGTTGTTGTGGCGCAGAACACGCACGGTGACACGGAGTCTGCGACAGCTATAGGCCTTCATGCGCACAGTCCGCCTGGAGACACCCTACCAGCTACCAAACTAGATGAGAGCAACGTGGACACTGATATGCATGTGGAAGGCAAAGGGACACCCATCGAAGAGGAACCTTGGGATGCGGCCTATCAAGCCACCTGGCCAGGTTATTTCCCAAGTGTCTGACCCCATAGGGGTTTTGTTCTCTTTACTATTTTATTTTCATAGCTGTAGCCTAGTCAACTTAATTATGTTTTTTAAGACTGTTAGACTGTAAACTGCTAGAATTACTCGGCTGGTTGAACTGGTTTCCCCTCTATTAGGACAGTTCGGTAACTATAGCACGGTTGTTTTCAAGTTTCTGTACCTTTGGTCTGGTTTTTTGAAGGCCCTTTATATATTAAATCTCTTACTTACAAAACAAAAAAAAAACCAAAGTGATAGGGATGATTGTGTTTGGGATCCGATGCAATAAGTGGTCCCTTTGCATCACATGCCAAACACTTATATATAGAAAAACAAACCCATTAGATGTAAAATGCCTAAAACGAAAAGTCCTAATTATGAAGTGATAGAGGGAGTTAAACCCTAGGGTTAAATTTTGCATTCATGTAAAAAAACAAACTAGGGTTTAAGGTAAGTATGATTTTTTTTTTTCTAAATTTTAATTAAAATCCAAATAGGAATACAATTTGTAAATTTTTTTATTATCAAAATCAACAGTAAAATTTAAAATGTTTACTATGTAGGGTTTTGAGTGAATCACCATACTCTTCAAATCCTGATTTTTTGAATATTTTTGTTGTTCCAAAGTATTCTTCTGCTCCACAGTGCTCCCTGGTATGTCTCTCTTCCAAATCTATCTCCTGTAAATTTTGGCAAAATAATGAAAAAAATGAATAGCTTCTTAATATTTAAAAAACTTTATGAAAAAAGTTTAGAGTGAATCACCATACCCTTCAAATTCTCATATTCTGAATAATATTGTGGTTCCAAATTATTCTTGTCTTCCACAATGTTCCTCTATATGTCTCTCTTGAAAGTCTCTCCCCTGCAATTTTTTGAAAAATAATGAAATAGTGAATAGCTTTTTAATATTTAAAGGACTTTATGAAATTTGATTGACGCTCCTTTTTTAATTATTAAAAAAAATCACATTATTTTTTAACTTTTTTCAGCACAAGCGTTTATGTAAGATGCATTGGTGCATCCATATTACATTACACACCAGTGCGTCCATATTATATGACATACCGATAACATATAGTTTTTTTTTATTAGCAAAATCTCGAAATACAGTGTGGTTAATTTTTCAACGCATCGGTGCTTATTATTAATATGCGCACCGGTGCATTTGTGGTTTATAAGCACACCAAGATGCTTTTAAAGTTATTTGAACTTTTATTTGAACATAAAATACTATATTCATCTCAAATTATCTTTTAGAATGAATTCACATGACTTACAATACTTCAGTATACATTTTACATTTTATGTCGCCTTATTCTTAAAAAATGGTTTCAAAACTATACTTCAACTCATATTATGGTATGGTCCTCGAAATTTATTTTAGATATGTACATAAAAAATTATTGCTAATTTTGCTGAAATACGGGGAGATAACCTTATAGTATAATCAAATGGCCAATTCTTCAAATTCCAACCCATTCCATATTGCTCAAAGTCCATCGCGGAGTTCTCTCTTTCCATCTCCAATAAGTTTAACTTATTTTATTTATGTTTCGATTATCTAATTGATTTTTTTTTATCCATGTCAATCTGAATAAAAATGTATCCAAATTTGCATGATCATGATTCAGAATCGAGTTCATATGCATAAAACATTCCAGTACCGGTTAAAAAACGTCGGAAGGTCTTATCATGAGAAACATACCGCAAGCAGTTGGTAGATGAAAATGGACATCCACTTTACCCTGCCAATTTTGACATTCTGATGTAGGAGCATCGCAAACAAAGTATGTGTGGAGGACAACTGGGCGCACTAGCACGTATTTTGAAATATTTTGAATTTCAAAGATGTCATATTAATGTAATATCTGACAAATATTTTTGAGTTATGAACATCTTAATGATCAGAGGCTGATCCATCGCGTGAGATCGACGAGGGAATGCATTTTTCTTTAATGTGGAGGATCACAGTATAGATCTCGAGCTTTCCCTCTTATATTTCTGACTCAATATTTATTGTAATAAATGTTAAGTAGTCGAAAGCTTTTATTTTTGAAAGGATAGATGTAGAGTAGTTGGAGGGAAGAACTCAAAGAGTCCCTTTGTATAAATCTTTGTATTGATTCTGAGAAGAGGCTATTGAATCTAATGTGCAGATTTCCATTGTAGTCAAGAGTTGGGAGATACAGAGAAATATTGTATGAATGCATGCAAGTTTCAGTTGAATGAATATAGCATAGGAATATTGTTCCAAATGCGATTTATTATTGTGTCTATCTGAATGAATGAAGAGTAAACCTTTTGGTTGTTTTAATTTCTTTGTTACTCATTGTTTTTGTATCCATGAATGCATTTACAAGGTTGAATATATGAGCCACTGTGAAGAGTAAAGAAGTTTCAATTGTTTCTCTTCCACGAGCGAGCGCAAGGAGTGCATAGTGTCCACAAGGAGTGCATGACTGATTTTGTTTTGACTTGTAAGCTTAGAAGACATAGCGAGAATTTGTGTGTGCAAGGAGTGCATCAATGTCCACAAGGAGTGTGCAAAAGAGTTTTTAGACTCAAAATCTTAGGAAGGGTAGCGTGATTTTAGTCACAGAAGGAAGAAGCAATCAGAGAAATGTTGTAAGGAGTGAAAATTATCCACAGAGGGAGTCGAGTGTGGAAGAGAACCTATCACAAGGTGTGCGTAGGTCGATATTTCGACTAAGGGTCGAAGAAGAAAAGTTCCGGAGGGAGAGTGGCAGAAAGTATTCAAGGAGAGAAGTCCCTAAAGTTTCCATCAAAGTCAGTGGACAATATTCATTCTAGAGGGAGAAGAATGATTCTAGATCGTTAGATCTAGAAGAACTACGTGGGGGATTGGTTGTAAGGTGTTTCAACACTTTGTAGTTTGGGAAATCTGGAAGGAGTGCAAGTGTAGAGTTGCAAAGTCCAAACTCACGATTAGATCTCAACTGTTGAATGTGAGAAGAGAAGGTGGCAGAGGATCAAGGAATCTGAAAATCGAAAGTTCGGAAGTTCGTGGGTGGGAGACCTAGAGTTTTGCAAAGTCGCGAAAACCAAACCATAGTGGGGTTAGGAAACCCCTGGAGATGTGTTGGCACAGGGGAAAACCAAGGGTTCAATGCTTTAAAAACACACCAATAAAACCCTAACTACCAGCCCTTTTGGCAACACCTACGAAGAAGATGAAGTCTCACCCGAAGTAGAGGCGGGGGGGTTGTAGGACTCAAGTGTCTATAACCTAGATGGGACACAGATTTGTGATCACAATACTTAATAGAGCACTTAGAAATTAACATTCATTAGTCTTTGACCCTTATTCACATCACAGGCAAAAATCCTAATTAAAGAACAACGCAGTATTTATCAAGATCTAAATATATCTAACCATTCAACACATAACATCAAAGTAGATCTAGTATTCATTCACATATAAGGCACTAAGCTATTACATCAAATGCATCTAACATACATAAATATTACAACACTAAAAATAGATCACATCAATAACATATCAACCACATTGCATAAAGAAACCACAAAATAAGATATACGTGGTTCACCCCCAGCATGGGGCTACGTCTACCAACTCTTCTTATTCTTCTTTATTAGCTTCTTCAAATCTTCTTACATGTGCAGAGCCACACAGACAACTCCGCATAGGATAGGGGATCTGTACGCACCTCTCCAGATCCTTCTTCTTGGAGTTAGGTCCAAGTATAGAGCCCTTACACAGTTTTTGAACAAATCACTTACAAAACACTTTCACTTAGCTCTGTAAGCCTTAACACATCTTCTTGCACATAGCTAACATTAGCACTAAGCCCTTGACCTACTAGGTCTCAAGAAATTATCTTTTACTTATATCGCCTAGATACTTATTTATACATTAAAAAAGAGGCCTAAGCATGGGTAAACCCATGGGTCGACATCCCATACCCATTACATAAACCCTAAACCCAAAAATCTCATAAAAGAGGTTGAGATCTCACGATCTCTGCTTCGCCTGGGCGCTCCATCTTCGAACAACCTATCGAAGTCCCAAAAATGTTCAAACATGATTGAGGTTCTCCAAAACTTGGTCGAGGGCCAACAGGCCCCCAAAAGTCACCTATGACTCGTCCCGAGTCACTCTGATCTGGGAAATTCTGCTTCGAAATCCTTGAGCTACCTTGAATTTATTCTTTTCCAGAGCTGCCTTCTCGATGAACTCCTGAATGAATTTCTCGGTGATAGGTCCTTCCAAGTGTTGTTCCACTGTGGTGACCACTTGTTTCATCTGTGCACCTTGTCCCTTGATCTCCTCAAAAAGTGTGTAGGATTCGTCCTATACCAGCTAGAGTCTCTGACTCACTTCCATGAATCTACTCTAGATGGCATGGACCTACTACTAAATTGCGTACTGTTCCTGTGACCTTTTCTTCTTCTCAACCACTGAAAGTAGTTTTAGCTGTGCTTGCACTGTCGATTCTTGTTGTTTTGACTCCTGAAGTTGTGCTTCTAATGTTCTTAGTTCTAGGTCCTCTGCAAGGCACTCATAGGTCTATGAAATTTGGTTACTGAGTTGCTTGCATTATAACACCAATTCCTTTATTCTTTCGACTGTGCTTTGAACAGTTTCTTCCCTATGGTCTCACACTTCCTGTGGAGTGCTCGACACTGCTTGCAATTCTAGTTCTACTACTCTTGCTTGGAGTTGTTGAATGGATTAAACGAGTTTCCCCACTTGAATCTTAGTTGTCTCTTCCTCCATCTGTGCCAATCCTGGCACAGATCGAAGTGCTCGAGTGACTGCCTCTCTAACTCCATTATGTTTCGTGAGAATTTGATCTTTCTATCTCTGGATCTGTGCTCTGTCCTCTTCAAACTTTGCTCAGAGGTCATCTTTATCTTTCTTGGCAACCCTAATTTTCTCTAGGGATTCCTCCTTTGCTTGCTTCAAGGCCTTTCTGGATTGTTCTTTTTCCTCCTGTACTCGACAAAGGCGAGCCTTTGTCACATCTTCCAATCTGCATAGTTGGGTAGGCTCATCTCCTACTTCTATACTCCATGATGACAACAATGTAGTAGACATTGCACGGCTCAAATAGAGAGCCTGTTGTACCCCTTTGAACTCCACCTCAATATTTTCATACATTGTCTCTTGTTTGGCCTTGTTTCACTACAAAATATCCTCTGAAGTATCTGATATAGCTACGATGATGAGGTCGATATCATCCACCGTAAGTAAAGTTTGTAATTGAGGCTTATTGGCTCGTGAATTCTTCTGCGCTGAGGGTTTCTTTGGAGAAACCTTTCTTTTCTTTGAAGTCTCGACCTCTGTGAGGGGATCTTTAGGTGGTGTCACTTCACCATTTTCCTGCTTGTCTTCTTCCCCTTCATTCTCTTTTTGGTCTACTTCATCATCTCCTCCTCCTTTAGGTGACTCTGACGCAGTTTCCTCCGATGAGCTGTTTATTTCCTGCACGTCTTCCTTCTTTTTATTCTTGCTATTGTTGGGTCCATCATATTCTTCTCGGGTGACCATAGGAATTCTGATGATATCGAGGTTGGAGAGCTCTGTCTGCTCAATTGGTATAATGAATTTAGCTGGCCACTCCTTAGTTATCTCCTCCATGTCTTCATCAGTTAATTTATACTACAACTACAACTCCTCCTCGGTTTCATCCCTGCACGTAGTGATGTAAAGGAAGTGCCTATCTGTGTGGAACTTCACGAGTGGCCTGAACCGATGGAGTGTATTTAGAGTCAGTCGAGGGAATGAATCAATGGATCATGTGAGTTGTAGATAGTACGTGTGGAAGACAACATTCGACTGTTGTTGCTTCACCATATCGCTTGAGTACCACAAGGTGGTGAACCTCGCGGCCAGTGGTTCAGACGACTCAACCTTAGGGAAGGTTTCTCCTTATGACATCTCCCAAGTGACAAAGTCAATGAGAATCAACAACCAACTGAAGTGGAACTCATATCCCTGGTCTTGCGCTTCGCGACAATCTTGCTCCAACTAGTTGATGAGGTAGCTCCCCTAGTTCATCTGCATCCCTTCGACACACTTTTCTGCAAGGTTAATGACGAACTGTGTGACCTGCGTTGGTCTATTCTTCCTGACGAGATTTCCTGCTATCAGCTGACAAGATAGGCTCACTTTGCCATTTTGGATGGAGGCTAGCTTTTAGCCCCGCTTCCCTTTCTCTACATCACCATAGGTGTCCTTTATTCATTGCACCAGGGCGCGATATGCATCCTTCCCTCGGTAAAAATCCTAAGGATCCGGTCCCTGCATGCTCAATCCAGTGATTTGGTGGATAAATGTTGGATCTACAGTGATGCACCTATCCAACCATAGGTACCCTCCATGGAAGCATGACAGGAGGAGTTTAACGCATGCGTTAACCTCCTGATGTCTGCCGAAGTGCAGTATCTTCATCACATTAGGCATTGTGGATCTCATGATATCCATGGTCCACAACTAGGGTACTATCTTCGGCTTCTTCCCTATTATCCTTATTAAGTACTTATGTGGTGCGAGAATTCCATAATTCTTGCGGTTTCCTAAGATGAAATCACTGATCTTGAGCGTCAGAATCTATCCCAACTATGGTCCAACTGCACGTATCCCCTTCGGGAGGTACACAGTGATCAATGTATAGTCAAAATATCTCGGGACACTATCATGACTAACCGTGCCATCCAGAGGCGGGATATAGTCGGGAAAGACCAACGGGATGAGCTTCGCATTTGCTAGATCATCGCGATGCTTACTTCTTTTCTCTATCGCAGTTCAAGATGGCCCAGATCAAAGTGCAATCAACGAGGATGCTTGCAATCCTCTTGTTGAAAAAACCTGTTCTCCTACAGACATGACCTTCTCCACCATAAGGTCTATTAGGATCTCCTTGATAGACTTTTCTACTACGCTAAGGTTGTTTGACATGCACTATCTAGATCGTATGTCTCGGGTAGGTGGACAAACACTCAAGGCAAGTAAATCAGGTGGAGAGGTCTTAATAATCACAACACGATATAAATCAATTCTCCATGGGATTAGATAATCACAATTTGTAAAAGTGTCCTCAGTGAGACATGCAACAGACTAAATAGACAACATCGTAATAGATTCCTCCAATGGGCAGGAATGCCTTAATAAATATGATTCCATCCATTATAGTGCGGTCCCAATGGTCCAATGGAGATCTTTCTGGAAATAACTGTGTTTCTAGCCGTTCTAGATCATCTTTCTAATGGTTGAGACACCTCCAACGGTCATATTGCTTCACCGTGGCGAAGTTCTAGTCTGTTCTATTCTACTATTCCGACAAGGTTCAAGTTTTGCAAGCCTTCCATTTACAAAGTCCTTTCTAGAACCTCCTGCAATTTTTCTAGTTTTTCTTTCTTCTTATTGAGATTTCTTGCTTTCTTTCCTATGATTTGCGTCTCTGGATTCCTCTTTCCATTCTTGTCCTTATATTTTCTTATCATAGTAACTTCGCACTGCTGAGGGTATTTCATAGGGTTTGAGGGTAATACTTCTTCTCTTACTCTTTTTGGAGTAGATGCTCTTCTCTTCTATATGAATAAGTTTTAAGACTTCTTGCATTCTTTCAACTTAGAAAACTAGGTCTTTGTCACTCAGTAGCTTCGACTTGTCCTCCTATTCTTCTATTAAGCGCACTATTCTCCTAGCCATGAAATCCCTTATTTCTTTCTTTTTCAATTCTATAGCTTCCTCTTCTTCTTTCCTTCGGATCTGATCTCTCTCAATCCAATTCCTTCCTAACAAAATTGCAAAAGGAGCATTTTTCTCAACAAACTTAATGAGAACTCATAGGTACATGAGTAAGTCTTCCACATAGGGTTATCATTTTTCCTTTAAATAATACTATTCCTCCCAAAGAAGGAATCATAGCAGGATTTCCCAAAATTTCCCAAGTACTTTCTGGTATAATGTTCACCTGTGTTTCTACATCCAATACATAGTCTATGTCAAAGTCTGATATTCTTGTTTCTTTGCACTGCTTCTCTTTTAAGATCTCTGGTAAACTGATGTCTCTGTGATCATTCAATGTTTCTTTCATCTGCAATAATATAACCCCTCATTCTTTCTGATTTTCTACTATATTCTTAGTCTCTTGACCTTCTTCATGGTTTTCTTGTCTCATATTCATCCTTTCAACTTTAGCAATCATTCTAGGACAATCCAAAACCTCATGAACAACAAATTTACAACAAACACAACTAGGACTTGTACCATGGCATTCCTTAGTAAGATCTCCTAGTCTTATGCAACTATAACAAAGAGTCAGTTCTCTCTTTCTCTTAAACAATCCCCAACCTTTCTTGTACTGTGCATTGGGATCATAGTGATGGACATGCAAAAAATTCTTTCTAGGATCCTACATCCACTTGTTAGTCCAAAAATTCTTTCTATTCATAGGAATAACATATCTTTCATTAATTTGATCAAATCTATTCATATCAAATCTTCTTTCTTCTAGTTGTGCCCTAGTTTTCAGACTAGTGAGAAATCTATCGAACATACCTAGATCTATTCTTTCGAAACAAAAATTTCCACTTATCTTACCTTTATCAGAGCACAAAGATTTAATATCCTACCTCTTTTATTCAAATCTAATTCCCTTCTTAGAACATATATTCACAAGTCAAGTAGAATACTACGCACTACAACAACATATCTATGCACAAAGATTTCTCTTTTCTTCAGTTCCCAACAATCACAGTTTCAGGTCCTGGCGATGGAACCATTTGTTGGCACAGGGGCAGACCCAGGGTTCAACGCTTCAACAATGCACCAACAAAACCCTAAATATTGACCCTTTCAGCAACACCTACAAAGTAGATGAAGTCTCACCCAAGGTAGAGGCAGGGGGGGTTGTAGGAATCAAGTGTCTACAACCTAGCCGGGACACAGATCTGTGATCACAATACTTAACACACCACTTAGCAATTAACATTCATTAGTCTTTGACCCTTATTCACATCACATGCAAAAATATTAATTACATAACATCACAGTATTTATCAAGATCTAAATATATCTAACCATTCACCACATAGCATCAAAGTGGATCTAGTATTCGTCCACATATAAGTAACTAAGCTACTACATCAGATGCATCTAACATACATAAATATTACAACACTAATTAAGAATAGATCACATCAATAACATATCAACCACATCACACAAAGAAACCACAACACAGGATATACGTGGTTCACCCCCAGCGTGGGGATACATCCACCAAATCTTCTTCTTCTTCTTTATTAGCTTCTTCAAATCTTCTTACATGTGTAGAGCCACAAATCCAACTCTGCATAGGACATGGGATCTACGCGCACCTCACCAGATCCTCATTCCCTGACTTAGGTCTAAGCACAGAGCCCTTACAAAATATGCACAAAGCACTTACAAAACACTTTCACTTAGCTCTGCAAGCCTTAACACATCTTCTTGCACATAGCTAACATTAGCACTAAGCCCTCTGCCTACTAGGTCTCAAGAACTTCTCTTTTACTTACATTGCCTAGATACTTATTTATACATTAAAAAAGAGAACTAAGCATGAGGAAACCCATGGGTCGACATTCCATACCCGTTACATAAACCTTAAACCCAAAAATCCCATAAAAGGGGGTGAGATCCCACGATCTCCGCTTCACCTAGACGGTCCGTCTTCGACCAACCTGTCGAAGTCCTAAAAATGGTCAAACATGACCGAGATTTTCAAAAACTTGGTCGAGGTCCAACAAGATGTGTGGTGGAAGCTCGAATATTAGAAGAGCTACACTTCGAGAAAATTTGAAGAACAAGCTTGGGATATCCCCAAAGTCTGAATCATGAAGGGATAGACCCACGGTCACAACTGTGGTCACTTGGGGAAAAATGGTCCTATGTATGTATAGTGGTTTTGGGTAACTGCAAGGACTAGAAGAGTCACTCTGACTCAGCATTTCAAACGATCCAAAACCGGGAGGTCAAGTAACCTTTTGGAGGGAAGGGGGTTTGCGCCATGAGTGGTATCATAGCTATCACATAATTTATTTCTGCAGAAAGAGAAGTGGGTTGATATTGAAGAGAGATATCATAAGCGTCAACACAATGCCACCTAGAAGATGTGTAGAGCTTCTCATAGAAAATAGAGCTATGGAAAGGGAGATGAGAGAATTATGTGCAAGGATGGATGCCATGGAAACAAAAAAAGGAGAGCACCTGATGTTGGAGACATCAACGATGCAGAAGTTGAAGAAGTAGAGGTCGAAGAAGCAGTAGCCGAGGATGTTGTAGAAGAACGCTTGTTGAAATTTGTTGTCAAGTTGGGAGCCAGAGAGAATATCGATGTCCCAATGTATGAAGGTAACTTAGACATAGAGAAATTTCTTGATTGGATATGAGAAATGGACAAGTATTTCGACTATGAATATGTCGAGGAGGAGAAAAAGGTGAGACATGCTGTCACTGGGTTAAAAGGACATGCAACACTGTGGTGGGATGAAATGTAGGCTGATAGGAGAAGTAAGGGAAAACAAAAGATTAAGAGTTGGGATCGAATGGTAACCAGGCTAAAGGAGAAATTCATGCCCAAGTATTACCAGATAAATATGTTCAGAAGGATGCAGAACCTGAGATAGAATGGGATGACTGTGAAGGAGTACATAGAGGATTTCTACATATTGAACATCAAGGTTGGACAAAGAGAGAGAGTGAAGGAGAAGGTTTCCAGATACATCAATGGCCTAAGATATGATATCTAGGAAGAAATCACCATGGTGACAGTCCGAATAGTAGAGGATGCGTATCAAATTGCGCTGAAAGTAGAAGAGAAGTTGGCCAGGAAGCAGAGTCAACAAAATAGAGTTTGAAGCTTGAACAAAGGAAAATGATTTGCCCAGGATAAAGCACAGAAGCCCAAATATGAGACAAAGAAATCACATAGTCACTTTGAGAGAGGAGGAAGTTCCCGAGGAAGGCAAAGTGGTGGTAGAAATTCTTTCACAGAGGAAGAGGAATAGGCAGAGGAGGAGAAGTAAGGTGTTATGCCTGCGGAAAAACATGACACATGTCTTGGGATTGTTCTGAGAGGAAGAAAGGAGGAGGTGAATCTCACATTTCAGAAGTGTAGAAGTGATATGTTGAGGCAGAAGGCACATCGGCTGGGAAATAATTGATGATGAAGAAGGTTCTTTTGAAGTAAGAACCAGAGACTGAAAATCTAGAACAAAGGAACAATTTGTTCAGGACAACTTGCAAAACGAAGGAACAAGTTTTCAAGGTGATAATTGAAAGTGGGAGTACTGACAACTTAGTATCCACATAGATGGTGGAGTAGCTAGAGCTAGAGATGATTGCACACTCAACACCATATAAAGTCTCGTGGTTGCAGACAAGTCATCATGTAACAATCACTAAACAATGCCTAGTTGCATTTAAGATAGGAGAATATAGAGATGAAATTTTGTGTGATGTGATTCCCATGGATGTATGTCATGTTTTGTTGGGAAGACCATGGAAGTATGATAGGAATGTCATTCATGATGGGATAAGAAACACATATACTTTGGAGAAGAATTGTAGGACACACATGTTGCTGCCAATTGAAGAAAATAAGGTGAAGGATGAAGAAAGAACGAGAATACTTCTCATGAATGTGAAGGAACTCCTAAGTGAAATAAAGAAAAAATGGGAGATATAGTTTGTTGTAGTAAGGAAGCCAAGGGTTATCCTTACCAGTACTTCAATAGATGATTTTCTTGAGGAAGTTCAGGAACTACTGGAGAATTTTGCTGATATAGTAGTGGATGAGTTTCCAAACTCATTGCCACCTATCAGAAGCATCAATCATCACATTGACTTGATACCGGGAGCAAGCTTGCCAAACAAAGCAACATACAGGTTGACACCTCAAGAGAATGAGGAGGTGAAAAGATAGGTTCAAGATCTGTTAGACAAAGGATTGGTTAGAAAAATCTTGAGTCCATGTGTAGTACCAACTGTATTGAGTCCAAAAAAGGATGGAGGATGGAGAATGTGTATGGAATCGAGGGCCATAAACAAGATCACCATTAGATACAAATTTCCATTGCCAAGGATGGATGACAAGATGGATTGCCTAAGCAAAGCGAACTATTTTTCAAAGATAGATTTGAAAAGTGAATATCACCAGATAAGAATGAGAGAAGGTGATGAGTGGAAAACAATATTCAAGACAAATGAGGGGTTGTATGAGTGGCTTGTTATGTCGTGTGGCTTGACAAATGCCCCGAGTACTTTTATGAGGCTGATGAATGAAGTGTTAAAATATTTCATTGGTAAGTTCATGATCGTATATCTGGATGATATACTAGTATTTATCCAGACTAAGGAGGATCATTTGAGACATTTGACGTTGGTGATGAGGAGGTTGCAACATGAGAAATTGTTGATTAATATGAAAAAAGTCCTCTTTCATGAAGACAAAAATAATATATTTGGGTTTTGTGATTTCTTCAAATGAGTTGAAGATGGATCTCGAAAAGGTGAAAGCAATAAAAGAATGGTTGTCACCAAGGAATATATTTGAGGTAAGAAGCTTCCATGGATTAGCACGTTTTTATCGGAAGTTCATCATATATTTTAGTGGGATTAGTGCTCAAATGATGGATACAGTAAAGAAAAGACATAAGTATTTCAAATGGACAGAAGAGGCTGAGAAGAGCTTCAACATATTGAAGGAGAAGATAACTGAACAATTGATTATGGTATTAGCGAATTTCAGAAAGACATTTCAAGTAAGATGTGACGTGAGTGAAGTTGAAATTGTAGTGGTCTTAAGTCAAGAGAAGAGGCCCGTTGCATACTTTAGTGAGAAGATGAATGAAGACAAGAAGAAGTACTCCACAAAGGAAAAAGAGTTCTATGACATAATTCAAGCCTTGAATAAATGGAGGCATTATCTTGTGTCAAAGGAGTTTGTTTTGTATAGCGATAACCAAACTTTGAAATTCATAACCAGACAAGAGAAGTTAAACCATAGACATGCCAAGTGGATAGAATTTATGAAAAATTTCACTTTTATTATTAAACACATTTCTAGTAATGCTAACAAGGTTGTTGATGCATTGAGCAAGAGAATTTTAATTCTGCAGGAATTCCAGGTCGAAACTTTGGTTTTTGATCACCTTAAGGAAATGTACCACAATGATATATATTTCAGAGAGGCATACGAAGTGTGTGCGAATCCTGTACTCAGAGAATAAGCGAGTGGGCCAAATATATGATTCAATATGGGTTGCTATTCAAGGGATGCCACTTGTGCATACCAGGATGCTCGATGAGGGGGAGTTTGCTAAAGGAAAAGCATAGTGGAGGTCTAGCCGAACATTTCAGTCATGACAAAAGATTTTCCGAATTAACCTATTCATATTATTGGTCGGGTATGAGAGCATAAGTGAAGATGTTTGTGAACAAATGTGAAATTTTTCAGTATGCCAAGGGAAAGAAGCAAAACACTGGGTTGTATCAGCCATTGCCTATTCCAAAGAGGCCTTGGGATGAAATAAGTATGGATTTTGTGCTGGGATTTCCAAGGACATAAAGAGGAAGGGATTCCATATTTGTGGTGGTGGAAAGATTTTCAAAGATGGAACAGTTTATCCCATTCCAGAAGACCAGTGATGCAACACATGTTGAAAATTTATTTTCCGAAGTGGTTGTGAGACTCCATGGATTTCCCCAGAGTATGATTTCAAACAGGGATACCAAGTTTGTTGGTCATTTATGGAGAATGTTGTGGAAAAAGCTGGGGACAGAGCTATCTTTTAGTTCTGTATATCATCCACAGATGGAAGAACAGACTGAAGTGGTGAATATAAGCTTAAGAGATTTTCTAAGGAGTTTGGTCACTGAAAACCATAGTAAGTGGGATTAGATTCTAGAACAAGCCAAGTTTGCATATAATGACTCAGTTAAAAAAAGAACTGGGAAAAGTCCATTTCAAATTGTGTATAGAATAAATCCGAGAGGAGTTTCAGAGTTAAGAGACCTGAAGCAGAGCGAATTTAGGAGCACCAGAGCTAAAGACTTCACTGTAGAAATGTAGGAACTTCATAATTAGGTCAAGGAGCAGTTGAAGAAGAGAAACGATGAATACAAGTGCATAGTTGATCAACATAGGAGAAATTTTGAATTTGAAGTCGAAGATAAAGTTCTAGCACATCTAAGGAAGGAAAGGTTCTCGAGGGAGATGTATAATAAATTGTAGTTGAAAAATATAGGGCCATGTAAAATCTTGAGAAGATTTGGAGAGAATGCTTATGAAATAAAGCTGCCATAAGATGTGGGTATATCGCCCATATTCAACATTGTAGACCTGTATCCGTACAGGGAATATGGAGCCGAAATATCTAAATATAAAAGGGAGATCTAGTGGGAGAAACAAATTCTTGTAGCAAAGAAGTTGCATATGGAGAAAATCATAGACTAGCGAGTTGGTAAGAAGACCAGAAGGAGAACATATTTTAAATACTTGGTAAAGTGGAAAGGACGACCAGTAGAAGACACCAGTTCAGTTGGTGAAGAAGACATCCAAAAGCATGGAAAATTGGTGCAGGAGCTCATGGATAGGAGTCCATGAATTTTTCAACCAAAGGAGTATGATGCAGAAACATCACCAACAAAGTATGTGTGGAGGACAACTAAACGCACTAGCACGTATTTTGAAATATTTTGAATTTCAAAGATGGCGTATTAATGTAATATTTGACAAAGATTTTTGAGTTATAAACATATTAATGATCGAAGGTTGATCCATCGCGTGAGATCGATGGGGGAATGCATTTTTATTTAATGTGGAGGATCACAATACAGATCTGGAGCTTTCGCTCTTATCTATCTGATTCAATGTTTATTGTAATACATGTTAAATAGTTGGAAGATTTTATTTTCGATAGGATAGTTGTAGATTAGTTGGAGGTAAGAACTAGAAGAGTCCCTTTGTATAAAGCTTTGTATTGTTTACGAGAAGAGTTTTTTGAATCTAATGTGTATATTTCCATTGTAGTCAAGAGTTGGGAGATACAGAGAAATATTGTATGAATGCTTGCAAGTTTCAGTTGAATGAATATAGCAAAGGAATATTGTTCCAAATGTGTGTTATTATTGTGTCTATCTGAATGAATGAAGAGTAGACCTTTTGGTTGTTTTCATTTCTCTATTACTCCTTGTTTTTGTATCCATGAATGCATTTACAAGGTTGAATATATGAGCCACTATGAAGAGTAAAGAAGTTTCATTGTTTCTCTTCCACTAGCGAGTGCAAGGAGTGCTTGACTGAGTCTGTTTCAAATCATAAGCTCAGAAGAGATAGTGAAAACTTGTGTGTGCAAGGAGTGCATCGACGTCCGCAAGGATTGTGAGATAGAGTTTTCAGACTTGAAAGCTTAGGAAGGGTAGCATTATTTTAGTCACAGAAGGCAGAAGCGATCAAAGAATTGTCGCAAGGAGTGAAAATTATCCAGAGAGGGAGTTGAGCGTGGAAGAGAACCTATCGCAAGGTGTGCATAGGTCAAGATTTGAACTAAGGGTCAAAGAAGAAAAGTTCAGGAGGGAGAGTGGTGGAAAGTCTTCAAGGAGAGAAGTCCCTGAAGTTTCCATCAAAGTCAGTGGAAGAGATTCATTCCAGAGGGAGACGAACGATTCCAGATTGTCAGATTTGGGATAAATACACGAGGGTTGGTCATAAGGTGTTTCGACACTTCGTAGTTCAGGAAATATGGAAGGAGTGCAAGTGTAGAGTCATGAAGTTTGAACTCACAATTAAATCTCAGCTGTTGAATATGAGAAGAGCACATGGAAAAGGATCAAGGAATCTAGAAAATTGGAAGTATGGAAGTTTGTGGGCGAGAGACCTAGAGTTTCATGAAGTCGTGAAACCTGAACCATAGTGGGGTAGGGAAACCTGAGGAGACATGTGGCGGAAGCTTGGAGATTAGAAGAGCTATGCTTCAGGAAAAGTTGAAGGAAAATCTTGGGATATCCCCGAAGTCTGAATTGTGAAGTGATAGATCCATGTTAATAGTTGTGGTCACTTGGGGAAAAATGGGCATGTGTATGTATAGTGGTTTTGGGTAACCACAAGGACCTGAAGATTCGCTTCGACTCAACATTTCGAATGATCCAAGACTGGGAGGTTGAGAAACCCTTTGGTGGGAAGGGGGTTTGTGCCACATTCCATCTTCTAGCTGCAATCCTAGGTCGACGATGGTAATAATTATTTGGTATAATGTAATTTGAACAAAAAAATTATTTCATTGTGCTTACTAATATCATGGATGTACTAATGTTCAATATTTTTGAAATTCATATTCTGATGATGAGAGACCTACCTACCATATTTCGTTGCACCCCACAAAAATGTCAACCCGAGAGAAGGTTGCAATGAGGGCACAACTCGGAGAGGAAGCATACCAAGAATGGTTGATTCAACCACCTAGTCAATTCCCACTACGTCAAGATTCACCAATTAGGAATGACTACAACAATAGTAGTTCTTCAGAAGTTGGCAATGGTGACAATCAAAAAGAGGTTAGTATGGATGATTACTTCTGAGATGCGACTTCCATGGAGACAATGTTGTTAGATGCATTCTAGAATGATGAGCTAGGGGATGATTCTCATATCAGTGATACTATTTTTGAAAGACTAAAATCTTCTTCCACCACCCCTCTCTTTGGACCTAGTGCCCAGTCAAAGTCTACCCAACTTGGGACAACATTGTTACTGTACAATGTGAAAGAAAAGTTTGGAATGTCAAATGCATGTTTCTCAACAATATTTAGGTAATTGACTAGCAAGTGCCTTATATTAATTTTGATAAATCTTGTCACACAATCAACATTAGAAATGGTTTCTTTTATAAACGTTAAATGACCTTGTACATTTATCTTTCCCACTAATTGTAGGTTATTGAAAGATAAGGTTATTTCTAGTGATAATTTTTTGCCCGGTAGCTATGAAGAGGAAAAGAAGTTGTTGAAAATGTTGGGTGTTGGTTATATATCATACAATGCATGTCCAAATGATTGTATTCTATATAGAGGAGAATATATAGACAAAGAGATATGTTTGAAATGTGATAAATAATAGCATGATAGGTACCATAAATCAAATAAAAATGGTAAATCGCATGGTCCTCATCATAAGATATTAAAGCACATGCCTATAATCCCAAGGATTCAAAGGCTCTTTCATTGCAAAGAACTATCTGTGTTGCAGGGATGACATGCCTCACACAAAAGTGAGTTGGGAGTTATGTGAATCCCAATAGATTCAATAGCCATGAAGCATATAGAGGATACATGGCCAGAAAAATTCAAGAATGAAGTATGAAGTCTACGAATCAACATAGAAATGGATGGCGTGAACCCATATTCCCTCCAAAACACCAACTATTATGTTTGGCTTGTAGTAGTGATCAATAACAATATCCCCCCATGGTTGTCCATGAAGAATGAACATCTTATGTTGGCACTTATAGTCCCTGGTAGAAGACAAGTGAATAATATGGATGTCTACCTACAACCATTGGTGGATGAATTGAAGGAATTATGAGAAGGGATACTTGTATACGATGTACCAAGATCCATCGTAATAGAGAGGATTTTTAAGTTGTATGGTATATGTTCTTACACCACACACGATTATCTAGGATTAAGAGTTTTCTCTCATAATTAACATGTTTATTGATTTTTTTATATACGTAACAATATTTATTTTCATATTTAATTCATTGTGATTGGAGTTCTATTCTTAAACTCTAACATGCTATGTATACAATAATTTTTCAGGTCTTGTAACTAAAGACTATTATGGATTTACATGTTTTGGACCTTCTCTAAAGGATAGGTGGTCCAACCACCTAATAAATCCAGTGTACGACTACTCGTGGGTATTCCTCCCAGAAGAACACCCTTATAGAAGAGAAACATCCACTTTCAATGGTAAACTAGAGAGAAACCAAAGGCCTGTAATAATGACACCAACATAATGGCTTAGAGCATATGAGAGAGAGAAGGAGAAGGAGATTACATAAATGTTTTATTCAAATGGGGAGCCTATGTGCAATGATCCTGAATTCTTCGACACCTATGTTGAGAAATTTCTCATTGGGATGAAAAAAAATCTATCTTTTATGAGCTCCCATATTGGGAGCATCTTAAGATTTCCCACTTACTACATCCCATGCATATATTTAAAAAAATTTCATCTTCTTTATGGAGGCACATATCATAGAAAGAAAGTGACACATTCGCTGTGAGGAGAGATCTTATTTCTTTAAAATCTAAAAAGAAACATTTTCTAAGACAAGAAAGTAGAGGAGAGGTTGGTCCCTCTTGGTCTTTCAAAGAAGGTGATGTCCCATGGATTTTGAAGAAAGAAGATATTTATTTGGCAAAGGAATTTATATTAGGTCTGAAGGTACCTTCTTTACATGGGTCTTCCCTACGATGTTGCTTCACTATGCATCAAGACCATTTGTCAAGGTTGAAATCACATGACCAATTGAACCTTCTAAAGGTATGACGTATGTCAAAAATATGATTTTATTATTTGTAATTTTTATTTTTATGCCATGGGATAAAACAAAATTAATTTTGTATGTGTTTAATTTGTAGTGTCATTATCCTCTGCTCGTGTGTGGATGTGTGAACCATGTCTTCCTTTAGGACCTAAAACATTCCATATCTAAATTATCTATATTTGTACGTTGGATCAGATCAATGGAGATTCATACGGCTAGCATTCCACGACGACGTCAAGAGATAGATGATATTGTTTGTATGTTTGAGAAGGAACTATCACTGAGTTTCATGGACTTCCAGGTTCATCTTCTAATTCACCTAGTAGATGAGGTTGAATTAGTCAGGGTGGTCTCCTATCGTTGGATGTTTTTTTTTAGAGAGGTACATGAAGAAATTGAAAGGATTTGTTTGTCAAAGGGAAAAACCCAAGGGGTCTATGGAAGAGGGGTATATCATATGAATCTTTCTATTATGATAGTGAGTACATCAAGAAGATTGACAACACACAAGGTGCAATGATTTGGGATGATGAAATGGATGAAGATAAAAGAGAAGGGGAGCTTCTCCAAACAAATGGAAAAAGATGCTTGATAAAGAGTAAATGACTTATCGTTTGTCAAATTTCTACATAGTAACTATTCACATTGAACTTCATAATGTGTATTTTCATGATCTCATATGTAATATATGTTGGTTTGATTTCATGAATACATCAAGGAATTCAGAAATTGATTCCATCAATAAATTCATTCTTTACAATTAGGAGGCAACACAACCATGGGTCACATTATACCAACACACAAGGAGGAAATGGGAAAGTGATAGGAAATAATTCAGACGATTGAATGGTAGAAGCATGCCTTATCCTGATCATTTAAAAGAAAATATGCCAATGATATGCCCCAACAGATGGGTTGTTGATCAAGTCAGAGAGAAATATGGTGCATCCGGTTGTTACCCGCGTGAAGAAGAGGATGCACTAAACATATGGGTTGGTTGCAACAACTTGGTAATAATCTCTTTGTGTACATTTTTAACTTCGTAATGCACATTTGAATTATAACTACATCTATATTATTTTATACTTTAATGGTCGGGTTATTAGACACATATTGACACTGTGATTTTTTCACTTTTTTTATAGGTTCATTTGTTCCCATATATGTGGGCATATGGAAATCATCTTCACACAAAGGATGTCGATGATGGACACATGAAACAATACTGTGGAGTGGAAGTCGAGTTCGATTAATCTATTCGTGCAAGCCACCGCGATCAAAACACCTTACATGGGAGGTTGGGTTACATTGAAAAGATATAAGAGATCATTCGAGTGGACTTCTCTTATTTCCAATGTGTTATTTTTAGGTGCAAGTGGTGGGACACCTTTGATTGGAATAATGTAAAGGAAGATCGTGATAGTGGGATGATATGTATCAACTTTAAAAAGATGTGGGATGAATCTAATGAGCCTTATGTTTTCCCAAAACAATGCAACCAAGTGTTTTCTAACCCATATGTGTTGGATAGGGATTGGTAGTTTGTATTAAGACACGGTCCTAGATCAAAACATATTTTTGAGAACAAAAATCTTATCATGCCAAGCGAGGAAGATAATTAGGGCGATGACAATGGAGAGTGATATATTATACATGTTTTATTATTTAATTACTTACTTTTATGTTTTCAAATCTATAGTGGATTTAATAATTTGATTATTAAATTTATAATGTTTTTAGTATTTAATATT
>JZKD02S1672860.1:218046-247253 GCA_000966675.3 Picea glauca | reverse complement strand
AATAAATAAATATAATATAACATAAATAATACAATAACTATAATATATTATATTATATATTAATTGTAACATAATACTATAATATATTGAGTTATATATTAATTTTATATTACATATAATATATAATAATAATAAATATATAATTAAAAATTGAATTAAACATGTAGATCACAATTTGTTTTTATCCCTTATCTTTATCCCCTCTTTTTATTTGTGTGTAAGAAATTTTACCATTCCTAATAGCTAATTTGATATAAATTTTACAACTCCTAATAGCTAATTCAATTCTTAATATCGATTGCAACAACAATTAACAATATGTAACATATGATATCAAAAAATGACATAAAACTTAAATAGATGTAATTAACCCACTTAAGAAAATTATTTAAAGAGAATAATTCATACAAATTAAAATATCTAACATTCTAAGTATTTTTATGTTTTTTACATGTTTCTTGGTTAAGTTTGACATTCATGCATCCTTATAGTATAGTAAAAAAATGTTGAATTAGAGATTTTGAGACTTGTATTAATTATGGGAATATAAAAAAACATGACCAAATTACAATTAAGAGGAAGTTAAAATCTCACAAAGATTTTATAAATGCTAATTGAGCTTTTCATAACTATTTTTAATTCTTCATTATGAACTTATGAACAAAAACAATATTCTCGAAATGAGGACCAATTCTTGCATCGTACTTTTAAGTAAACTAGTTTGTAAAATTGTGATACAAAGTAAGGTTGAAGATTAATATAATTTACTTTTAACTTGCCCAAACTTTAATTAATAACATAAGACATATATTCACCCATTTTTATAACTTATTTACTTTTCAAGACCTCTTAACTACAAAAACATGATAAACTTGGTGTTTTCATTTTCATCGTGTTCAAATATAAAAATGACAACATAATAACTTAATTAGAATTGTTGCAATCTAACCTATTTAGATCTATCCTTTGTACTACATACAATTAATACATCAAAATATTTCTAAAAGACAGGTATAATCAACTTTGTTGCTAATTTAACTTGTTTTAGACATGAGTACTTTATTTTAGATATATTAAAAAATAAATTACTTAATTAAGAGTACTTTACTTCATGGAGAAAATTATATAACATTACCCAACATCAACATCAAAATAAACATATAAATTAAATATATCAACATGAACAAAAAAAAATGTTATATATATATAAGAACAAGTAAAATAACTGCTATAATGTACATATCTAGTCAACAACACAAATAACTGCTATAACTACATATATACTTGTAGTATCTGATGAGAAGCATGTTGTGGAGGAATAGGTGACGTGCCTTGCTCATCCGAGTGAGGTGAATGATTAGGAGGGGGAGAAGGTAGTGAAGCAGAAGTGCCATCACCACCCTGATCAACATCACCACCTGGAGGAGGAGGAGGAGGTACTGAAGCAAAAGCACCATGATCAACACCCTAATCAACATCACCACTTGGAGGAGGAGGTATTGAAGCATAAGCACCATGATCACCACCCTGATCAACATCACCACTTGAAGGAGGAGGAGAAGGTACTAAAGAAGAAGCACCATCACCACCCTGATCAACATCACCACTCGGAGGAGGAGGAGGAGGTACAAAAGAAAAAGCATCATCACCACCCTGATCAACATCATGACCGAGAGGAGGAGGAGGAGGAGGAGGAGGTAGTGAAGTGGAAGTTCCATGATCACCACCCGGAGGAGGACGAGGAGGTACTAAATCAGAAGAGACATCACCACCCTAATCATCATCACCACCCTCATCATCATCAATACTAGAGGGCATGCCATCCTTCATCCCTACAAGTAACATGGAAACTCCAATGATATGACACAGAAGAGATGTCATATCGTGAAACAAGTTGGTCCAGCACTGCAAGAGATAAGGTTCATCCCTGATGTCTCGTATATGGATAAGGTAGAATCTCGCGCCAGCCAAAACTGTAATCAGTATGTCACAAACCTCCATCATATATCTAAGATTGGGCCTACGCTGCATGTCAGGTGGTATATGTGGCTGAGGATCCTGACCCATCGCAACCTCAACCATCTCCTCATCTGCATCAAGTGGCGGGGGAGGAGGAATGTCCCCAACAAATGTGCCAACATCTGCAAAATATAACACAAGTTAATAATTAGTCGACAATTTCATTAAACAATTTAATAAAATATGTTAAAGAGCATGCTAGAATAAAATTTATTCGAATTAAGTAAGACAATAAAATGAAAGTACAAGATTAATTTAAATATTACGTCAATGATTGGGTGGCTCATCCATTATGAAGAGGATGTTGGGACATCCTCACCAATCCATCCCTACTTAAGTGCACGAAAACATCACAAACACATGATCTGCCTTACTAGCTAATATTTGAAGTCCCTCCCTAGAAATCCTAGTTGGAAAATCAGGCATGCCCCTCTTGGGAATCATCTCTCCCCACATGTGCATCTACAACTCGCTCATCAACCTAGGTGGTTGATGGAAAAAAATAGGTCTTGTCTCTGGAAACCTCTCAAAAAACAAACAAAATAACTCTAAAGAAAATGGGAAGTTCGCCCTCCCATCTATCATAGCACGACATCTATCCAGTGTTATACAAAAATGCCTCAAGAAAATGGCAGACCACCTAATAAGTCGTGGCCTGTGTATCAAATAATCAACATAATATAAAATCACACAACTAATGCGCTGACTATCACCAATAAAGTGTGAAATGGTCGGAAATAATAGTGAGAGGCACCTAATGTCCTCTACACCGAACGAGGCGATCCATAATTTTCTACCAGCCACCTGAAAATCGCCAGGAGAAGGTATACCACGTACAATATACCTCTGAGAGTAATCAAGACGACTCTCAATAGAAACACCAACTAGGACATATGGAAACTGGGGAAAATCCTCCCCTCTCCTAGATATCCCAATGATAAAATAAATATCCTCCTCAATGGGATGGTACCACTAATGAGGATCGACTCTAAATGCCTACTGATGTGCATCCCATTAACGAATCAGTTGAGAAATAAAGGTAGAATTCCCCTTCAGGGGTGTAGCCTCCTCGTAGTACTTTAGGAGGCCTACATTCCTCAATAGGAGTGATGCAGGAGCATCGTAAGCAGCCAGCCAAGCAAGCATAAGGCAGAAGACAACTGGAAGAATCGCAACACACATTTTACACATTTTGAAATGTTTTTGAAAAATTATTGAAGCATATATTAATGTGATAGCTAGGGAAAGCGTACTTACATTTATATCTTAGATATTGTAAACAGATCTTGAGTGATTGCTCTCATATGTAGAATGTAAAGGCATTCATATGTAATTAATGAAAGTAGGTAGATTTGAATTCATAGATTAGACAGTTTAGATAGTAGGAGGGAAAACGGATATAGACACCCTCACCCTTGTATCATTGTATTATTATCATCATTGAGAGATATAGTAGAGAGCTGTAGAGAAGAACCCATGTACATGAGCACTTGGGTTAATATATGAAGATTTGACTCAAATTTCATGGTGTTATGATGCTTATTGTTTACATTTACTGAATGGTATGCTTACAGTTGTTTTATTCTCTTCATTTATGCATTTGTTTTCAATGTTGTGTTGAATGTGTGATTTCATGTTAAGTATATGAAGTCTGAGAGAGGAGAAGAACGAGTTTCAATTATTTCTCTTCCTGAGAGAGTTCCTGCAAGGAGTGCAGTGAAACATTTGCAAGGTGTGCATTGACAAGGGTTTTGAGTTTTATCTCAGAAAGCTCAGGAAGCATACCATTGTTCTCATTCCAATAGAAGTGCAGGTGAAGCACAGAAGCCGTGCAAGGTATGCACAGGCTAGTTGAAGCCTTAGAATTTATCAACTAAGGTTGAAGAGTGAAGGACTACTATTGTCGAGAGTGCACAGAGTCGAAGAATGAAATACACATAAGTATTTGAAAGAGTGCCACAAAGAGTGTGTGCAGGAGTCCTTTCAAGACTTGAGGTTGAAATAGAAAGCTCAAGAGGGTCAACACCTTTGAAGTATTCAAAGGAAGACGAAGAGTTGAATCATCGTGTAGAAGTTAAGTTCAGTGGAAGGATGCCAGTAATTTTTTCCAGAGATTCATTGAGGAGTGAATCGGACGGTCGAAATTCTCCATGGAGAACTCACAAAGTCACGAGGACCGTAGGATCCAAAGTAGTTGCAGGGTGGATAAGGGTTAAATGAACCCGTTAAGTTGGTTTCAAGATTCAACGTAGACCGTTGATCATGAACGTCGAGCTGTCAAGATCATTTCGGCAAATGGAGGTTTGTAAGTCTGAAGTGCAAGCCAAATCCCTTGGTCACTCGAACTTCCGAATCGCGAAATGGATTATCATGTGTGAAGAAGAGGCGTAGAATTTTTGGCGCTTCAAAATTTTGAAGTTCGGCATTTCAGGGGTCCTGACGACAAGGAGTCAGGGCATAGTGGAGCGAAAATCCCGAAGTCGCAAGTCGTGATAGGATTTTTGGCATGGAATTTCAGGATTTCTGCACTTCGGGTGTCGGGAAGAAAAGGAGGCAGCGTTTTGGGATCCAGAGTTTCGAACTTCCGGTACTTGGAAGCCCAAAATAACATGGGTTGTCAGATTGAACGAAGGCTTATAGTCGTTGATCCCATGGAAGACACCATTTCATAGTTCGGGGTTTTGAAGTGATAGAGGAACGACTGTCGAAGGGTTGTTCAAGTTCCGAAAGACGGAGAGCTTGAGTGGAAAGGTGGCAAGAATCCACATGGAAAACATAGTACAAAGGGGAAGATAGGTGGCATGTTTTCGTCAATAGGCGGAGTCAATCCTTGTTGACCGTTTCGGGGTTTTGAATGTTGAAGAACCGAGAGTCTTGCAGCTAGATTCGTGAAGTCGCGAATTCCAAAACTCCAAATCGACGAAAAGTTTCGTTGGGGAGCTAGCTTTTGCTGAATGCATCGGGGTTCGACAATTTGGCAGTTTCGAAGACAAGAGGTCGGGGTTATTTACTCCAGAATTCCCAAATTCATGAAATGCGACACAACTGTGGAGGAGGACGTGGCCAAAGATTTCAACAATTCGACATTTCAGGTTTCAGAGGTTGAAGAGACAAGAAACTCGACAACAGGAATCGCGATATTGCAAAACCCAAAATCCTGATTTGGAAAAGGGCATGATCATATTGTTGGTCAGGAGATTTGGGTTGATGCCTTGTGTTTGATCATGCGGGCATACCTCTAAGGACCTATGGATAACATTGTGGTGTGTTTTTAGGATTCCCTATGGAGGAATCGAAGAGTCAATCAGACTCAGGGGCAGATTTAGAACAATCCTATGTGGATCTTGACTTGAGGGTTAGGGTCGGCACCAATTGTGGTATTAGAGCTTGATTGTGTCTGTATATTTCAGGCAGAAGGAGCTAGAGAAAAAGGAGTAGTCTGATACACACCAATTGTGGTATCAGAGCTCAGAACAAGTTCTTTGCTTTTTGTAGCAGATAAAAGAGGAACATTTTTCAGCCATGTCGTCGAGAAGAAGAGACAAGCCAATGCCAATGCTTGATCTAGCAAGAGAAAGAGAAATGCACAAGTTACGTGCCATGCTTGATGCCATGGAGATAGCATAGAGGCGCACAGTTGGCACTGGGGATATCAACGAAGCTGAAAGTGAAAATGAAACTAGAAACGAAGGAGAAGAAGTCACAGTCGAAGATGCTGTAGACGAACGCCTATTCAGGGCAATTGCAAGGATATATGCCAGAGAAAAGGTGGATATTCCCTTGTATGAGGGAAACCTAGATGTTGAAGAGCTTCTATATTGGATTAGAGATTTGGATAAATACTTCGACTATGAGGATGTCGAGGAAGATAAGAAAGTCAAACATGCCATTACTAGACTGAAAGGGCATGCAACACTATGGTGGGATGAACTGTAGGTTGACAGACGCTACAAGGGCAAGCAGAAAATCAAGAGATGGGATGGAATGGTTGCAAATATGAAAGCCAAATTTATACCTAAGGATTATCAAATCACTCTATTTTGGAGTATGCAAAATTTGAGACAGAAGCTGATGTCAGTGAAATAATACACTGAAGAATTATGCAAGATAAACATTAGGGCAGGTCATCGAGAAAACGATGATGAAAAAGTTGCCAGATACATGAATGGTCTACGGTATGACATTCAAGATGAGATGAGCATGATGAACATTTGGACTATGGAAGATGCTTATTAGATGGCTCTGAAGGCTGAAGAGAAGTTGAGCTGAAAGCAAGGTCAAAGAGGACGAGGTAGAATTCAAGCCAGAGGCAAAACAATTGCCCAAGACATAACTCAAAAATCTAAAGAAGAAGGGAAGAAACCTCAAACTCAACATGAGAGAGGAGGAAGCTCATAGAGAGGGTAGTATGCTAATAGAAATACTTTTCCTCGAGCTAGAGGAAGAGTAAGAGGCAGAGGCAGTGAAGTAAAATGCTTTGTCTATGGAAAGATCAAACATAAATCCTGTGAGTGTCCAGATAAGAAAAAAGATGGTGGTGAAACTCACATTGCCGAAGCTCAAGGATGGAATGTTGAGGCAGAAGATGCTGAGGGTGGAAGATCTTTGATGATGAGGAAAGTTCTCTTGAAGTTGGAGAAGGAGGTAGAGAACCTAGCCCAAAGAAACAGTTTGTTTCAGACTGCTTAGAAAACCAAAGATAGGGTATGCAAATTCATAGTGGACAGCGGTAGCATAGACAATCTTGTATCTATAGAGATGGTAGAAAAGCTGAAGATGGATACTGTAGTACACCCAAGCCCATACAGAGTTTCATGGCTACAAAAAGGACATTAGGTAAATATCACTAAACAATGTTTAGTTGAATTTAAAATATGAGGATATAAGGATGAAATATTATGTGCTGTTATTCCCATGGATTTTTGTCATATATTGTTGGGTAGACCATGGCAATATGACAGAAACGTAGTTCATGATGGGAGAAAGAACACATACACCCTGGAGAAGAATGGTAGGACTCACATGTTGCTTTCGATTAAGGATAAAGAGGTGAAAACAGAGATGAGAAACACTATACTTCTCATGAGTGGGAAGGAAATTCTTAAGGAGGTTAAGAAGAAGGACGACACACAATTTATTGTGGTTAGGAAGCCTAGAATTGTTTTGACCAGTACAAGGATAGATAATTTACCAGAAGAAATTGAGGAGTTGTTGGAAGAATTTGATGATATAGTAGTGGACGAACTAACTTGTTTGCTTCCACCTATCAAGAGTATAAGCCATCATATTGATCTTATACCTGGAGTCAATTTACCGAACAAATCCATGTACAGATTGATGCCACAGAAAAATGAAGAATTCAAGAGAAAGGTGTAGGACTTAATGGACAAAGGATTGATTCGAGAGAGCTTGAGTCCATGCGTTGTTCCGATAGTGCTCAACCCAAAGAAAGATGGAGGTTGGAGAATGTGTACAGAATCAAGGGAGATCAATAAGATTACCATCAAATACAGATTTCCATTACCAAGGATGGATGACTTGATGGATTGCTTGAGTGGAGCAAGATTTGTTTCAAAGATTGATTTGAAAAGCAAATATCATTAGATTAGAATGAGAGAAGGTGATGAATGGAAGACAACATTCAACATGAATGAGTGGTTGTATGAATGGCTTGTCATGCCATTTGGCTAAACAAATGCACCCAGTACTTTCATGAGATTGATGAATGAAGTCCTAAAGGATTTCATAGGGAAATTCATCATTGTATATCTTGATGATATATTAATTTTCAGCAATACAAAAGCAGAGCACTTAAGGAATTTAGTTGCAGTGATGAGGAGATTACAACAAGAGAAATTGTTGATTAATATGGAGAAATCATCATTTATAAGGACATAACTCATTTATTTGGGTTTTGTTATCTCTGTGAATGAGTTGAAGATGGATCCCGAAAAGGTAGATGCAATTAAGAATTGGCCATCGTCGAAGAGCGTGTTTGAAGTTTGAATCTTCCATGGTTTGGAAAGTTTCTACAGGAAATTCATTTGAAACTTTAGTGGAATTAGCGCACCAATGATGGATACGGTGAAGAAAATACATAAATGTTTTCATTGGACGGAGGAAGCAGAGAAGAGCTTCAATCTACTGAAGAAGAGGATCATTGAGCAACCAATTATGGTTTTGCTGGATTTTATCAAGACATTCCAGGTTAGGTGTGACGCGAGTGGATTTGCAATTGGAGAGATCTTGAGCCAAGACGACAGGTCGATCACATACTTTAGTGAAAAACTGAATGAAGCGAAGATCAAGTACTCAACATATGACAAAGAATTTTATGCAGTCATACAAGCATTGAAGAAAATGAGACATTATTTGGTTCCTAAAGAGTTTGTTTTGTACAGTGATAATCATGCTTTGCAATTCGTGACTCGGCAGGAGAAGTTGAACCAAAAACATGTTAAATTGGTTGAATTCATGCAAAATTTTACTTTTGTAACTAAGCATATTTCTGGAACTGCTAACAAAGTTGTTGATTCTTTGAGCAGGAAATGTTTTCTTATGCAGGAATTCAGAGTCAAGACTTTGGGTTTTGATAACCTCAAAGAAATGTATAGGGATGACCCAGATTTTAAGGAGGAATATGAGGCATATGAGAATCTAGTTCTCAGGGACATAAGCCAATGGACTGAGTATATGATCCAGGATGGATTATTATTCAGGGGCAATCAACTATGTGTTCCAAAATGATCCATGAGGGAGAACCTACTGAAGGAAAAACACAGTGGAGGATTGGCCGGACACTTCGGTCATGATAAGACGTTCTCAAAGTTGAATGACTCATATTTTTGGCTAGGGATGAGAACAAATGTTAAGAAATTTGTGGATAGATGTAGGATTTGTCAGCACACAAAAGGGAAAAGGCAGAACAAAGGGTTATATCAACCATTACCCATACCAGAAAGGCAGTGGGACATAGTGAGCATAGATTTTATATTGGGACTGCCAAGAACATAGAGAGTCTATGATTAAATCTTTTTGGTAGTTGACAGATTTTAAAAAATGGAACATTCCATACCATGCCAGAAAACTAGCGATGCAACTCATATTGCAAACTTGTTTTTCAAGGAAGTCGTCAGACTTCACGACTTGCCAAGGAGTATTGTTTCTGATCGGGATACCAAATTCGTGGGACATTTTTGGAGGACCTTATGGAAAAAGATGGGGACAAGTTTGTCTTTTATCTCAGCATATCATCCTCAAATGGATGGGCAGACAGAAGTCATGAACATAAGCTTGGGATATTTGTTAAGAAGCTTAGTGACTGAACACCAAAGTCAGTGGGATCACATTCTGCCACAGACGGATTTTTCTTATAATGATTTGCTTAACAGAAGCACAGGGCAGAGTCCATTCCAAATTGTATATGGAATGCAACCAAGGGGAGTTTTTGAATTGAAATATTCGGAACAAGTTGAATTCAGGAGTGCTAGTGCAAAAGACTTTGCAGAAGGAATGAAAGAGCTTCACGGCCAAGTCAAGAAGCGATTGCAGAGTTCAAGTCAAGAATACAAGCGGAGAGCAGATCAACACAGGTGGGAAATTCAATTTAAAGTTGGTGATCTGATTCTTTCACTTCTGAGGAAGGAAAGGTTCCCAAGGGGAATGTATAATAAACTAAATATGAAAAATATTGGACTGTGCAAGGTCATAAGGAATTTGGGGCAAACACATATGAGATTGAATTACCCGATGGGGTCGGAATCTCACCGATATTCAATGTTGCAGATTTGTACCCTTACATAGCTGAAGAAGCAGAAGAAGAGAAGGAACATAAAGAGATCCAATGGAAAAAACAAATGCCTGTAGTTGAAAAGCCACAGATGGAAAGCATAATTGACAAGAGTATTAACAAAAAGACTAGGAGAAAAGAGTATTTTGAATACTTGGTCAAATGGAAGGGACATCCAGTTGAAGACGCTAGTTTGGAAGATGAAGCAAGAATTCATAAGCATGGACAGACCGTGCAAGAGCTCATGAACAGGATTTCATGAAAATTTTCAAGCGAGGGAGTATGATGCAAGAGCATTGTAAGCAACCAACCAAGCAAGCATAAGGCGAAAGACAACTGGAAGAAGCACAACACACATTTTACACATTTTGAAATGTTTTTGAAAAATTAATGAAGCAGATATTAATGTGATAGTTGGGGAAAGCATACTTACATTTACATCTTAGATATTGTAAACAAATCTTGAGTGATTTCTCTCATCTGTAGAATGTAAAGGCATTTATACGTAATTAATGAAAGTAGGTAGATTTGAATTCATAGATTAGACAGTTTAGAGAGTAGGAGGGAAAATGGATATAGACACCCTCACCCTTGTATCATTGTATTATTATCATCATTGAGAGATATAGCAGAGAGTTGTAGAGAAGAACCCATGTACATGAGCACTTGAGTTAATATATGAAACTTTGACTCAAATTTCATGGTGTTATGATGCTTACTGTTTACATTTACTGAATGGTATCGTTACAATTGTTTTATTCTCTCTGTTTATGCATTTGTTTTCAATGCTGTGTTGAATGTGTGATTTCATGTTAAGTATATGAAGTCTGAGAGAGGAGAATAATGAGTTTCAATTGTTTCTCTTCCTGAGAGAGTTCCTGCAAGGAGTGCAGTGAAACGTCTGCAAGGTGTGCATTGACAAGGGTTCTGAGGTTTATCTCAGAAATATCAAGAAGGATACCGTTGTTCTCATTCCAGCAGAATTGCAGATGAAGCACAGAAGTCGTGCAAGGTGTGCACAGGCTAGTTGAAGCCTTAGAATTTATCAACTAAGGTTGAAGAGTGAGGGACTGTTGTTGTTGAGAGTGCATAGAGTCGAAGAATCAAATACACAGAAGTATTTGAAAGAGTGCCGCAAAGAGTGCGTGAAGGAGTCCTTTCGAGACTTGAGGTTGAAATATAAAGCTTAGGAGGGTTAGTGCCTTTGAAGTATTCAAAGGAAGATGGGGAGCTGAATCATCGCGCAGAAGTTAAGTTCAGTGGAAGGAGACTAGTCAGTTTGGCCAGGGATTCATTGAGGAGTGAATCGGACGGTCGAAATTCTTCGTGGAGAACTCGCGAAGTTGCAAGGACCGTAGGATCCAGAGTAGTTGCAGGGTGGATAAGGGTTAGATGAACCCATTAAGTTGGTTTCAAGATTCAATGTCGACCATTGATCGTGACCGTCGAGCCGTCAAGATCATTTTGGCAAATCGGGGTTTGTAAGTTCGAAGTGCAAGCCAAATCCCTTGGTCACTCAAACTTCTGAATCATGAAATGGATTATCGTGTGTGAAGAAGAGGCGTAGAATTTTTAATGCGTCGGAATTTCAGAGTTCAGCATTTCGGGGGTCCTGACAACAAGGATTTGAGGCATAGTGGAGAAAAAATCTTGAATTTGTGAGTCGCGATAGGATTTTTGGCGTGGAATTTCAGAATTTCGGCACTTCGGGTGTCGGGAAGCAAAGGAGGCAGTGTTTTGGGATCGAGAGTTTCAAACTTCTGGTACCCGGAAGCCCAAAATAACGTGGGTCATCGTATCGAACAAAGGCTTATAGTTGTTAATGCCATGAAAGGCACCATTTCGGAGTTCGGGGATTTGAAGTGATAGAGGAACGGTTGTCGAAGGGTTGTTCAAGTTTCGCAAGCCAAAAAGCTTGAGTGGAAAGGTGGAAATAATCCACGTGGGAAAAAGAGTACAATGGGGAATACAGGTGGCGTGTTTTAATCAATAGGCAGAGTGAATCCTCGTTGACCATTTTGGGGTTTTGAAGGTTGAAGAATCGGGAGTCTTGCAGCCAGATTCGTGAAGTCGCGAAGTCCGAAACTCTGAATCGATGAAAAGTTTTGTTGGGGAGCCAGCCTTTGCTGAACGCATCAGTGTTCAACATTTTGTTAGTTTCGAAGACAAGAGGTTAGGGTTCTTTACTCCATAATTCCCAAAGTCACGAAACGTGACACAACTTTGGAGGAGGATGCGGCCAAAGATTTCAGCAATTTGACATTTCGGGTTTCGGAGGTTGAAGAGACAAGAAACTCGACAATAGGAATCATGATATCGCAAAACCCAAAATCCTGAATCGACAAAGGGCGCGATCATATTGTTTTTTAGGATATTTGGGTTGATGCCTTGTGTTTGATCATGCGGGCATACCTATAACGACCCATGGCGAATACTGTGGTGTGTGTGTGGGATTCCCTATGGAGGAATTGAAGAGTCAATTAGACTCAGGGGTAGATTTAGAACGATCCTGTGTGGATCTTAGCCCAAGAGTCAGGGTCAACACCAAGGAGCCACATAGCTGCAGTGATAGGTTGAGGGTACAAAACTGATCCATTTGGATATTGGTGGCCACCCACTTGTTCCAAATTCCAACTAGCTCATCTTGACAGTTTTCAGTTTAGCATGTTTCTTTGTAATGGGGACACTTATTTGTAATAATGGTTTATGCAATTTGGAGGTTGTCTTGAAGCCCTACATAACATTCAGGTGGATATTGGTGGCCACCCATCTAGTCCAATTGGCCTATTTTTGCATTTTTCATCTCAGTACATCTTTTTGTACTTACGGGGATGTTTTGAGGCCCTAAACATCATTTTTTGGGATTTCCATAGTCAATCTATTGACAAAGTTAGATTTTGATGGAAAAATTTGTATTTCTCAAAAATACCTTTCTAACGGGCTATTAGATGCCTAAAACAAAGATCGTATGCAAAAGTTACGACCTCGAGAAGTTGATGTATTAACTTACCCCAACAGGGCCCACATAACTTTCGGCTCTTCATCTCCTAGGGTTAGTTTTTTTGGATGTCTAGGGTTTTGGAATTCATGTTTATTGTAAAAATGCCTTCATAGCCTCATTGTACTCATCTTCTTGCAAATGAGCGTAACTATCACATATCTTCTCAGATGCCACAATTCTAGCAAGTCTTGCACTCTGTATTTTTACAGTCTGTGTACATTTCTTTCATTAATAGAAATCATGCATTGTTCTGTTTCTCTGTTTCTGACAGTATTTGTGTATTTCATTGTAATATATCTGCTTTCATTTCATTCTGAAAATAATCTGGATCAAAATTCCTCTCCCCCTCTCTCGCCTCCCATTCCCAAACCATATTGTATTGGTCCACTCTCTGTTGTTGCTCCTCCATGCATTGACGTCTCTGCATAATTACGATATAGATTACATCAACATCATACATAAAAACATATATATATATATTTTTTTCAGTAAATGAGAAATTTATTTCAAAATATGCAAACATAATTTTTTTTCAAAAGAACAAAAAATTAACCTTCGATGCACCTGGAAAACAACGCACGTCCCACTGTGTGCACACATATCTTATGCATTTCATGAACAATGTAAATTATTTTAGGGGGTGCGTAGTAATTATCAACGCATCGATGCACCCCATTGTATACAACACACCATGAAAGCACAATGCCTCTTTAAAGTGGTGTGTCTAGATACTATGACACCCCAGTGCGTTCCATCATGACACACCACTTAAAATAGACACTCATTTTAAACAGTGTGTTGTATCCATTTTTGCACACCGGTCCGTTCCATATAATCCACACACTAATTGAAAAAAAATAATGTCCATGGTGCATAGTTTATTATGTACGCACCAGTGGTTTCACTATAAAGGATGCAACGATTGAACAACTATCTGTTTTCAACGGTGCGTATATTATTATGAATGCACTGATGTGTTCACTATAAAGAACGCATTGTTCAATGAAATCTATATATTTTCAACGGTGAGTCATTTATTATGAATGCACCAGTGCATTGTTTATAAGTATGCATTGATGTGTTATGTATTACGACACATCGACGAAAATGAACTATACATTTTCGGTGCACCCTGTAAAATTTATAGGGTGCACCATGTGCGGTGCAAGCCGAACAACTCGAATGCAACGCACCATTTTTTGTTTGTTTAAACAATGGAATTTTTACTCAATTTCAAAATTTAGTCAGGTAAAAATTCAATGTACAAAGAAATAAAGAATTTACTTGGACATTTTCTTATCGCGGAGGAATGGTTGGAATGTAGTGAAAAAAACCAAAATTTTCCACCGTATGGAAAAATTGGAATCCCATGAACTAAAAAATGAACGGAAACAAGGAAAGCAACGAAAGCACCGACAGTAGTGTGCTTTGATTGGGAAAAGGTGGCACTGGTGCTTGAGAGCTTCTCTGCACTAGAAATGGTAAAAAAAAAAAATTACCATCATTTTTTTTTATTTACCCCTGTTTTGGTGTGCTTAAGTTAAGCGCACTGGTGTGCACGTCTAAAAACAACACACCATTATTTTTAAAATACCCTATGATGGTGGACCGGTTTGGAACACACCGGTGCACCGAAGGGACAACGACACACCGTTATGCATTTTTAAAAGGAAAAATGCAATGATGGTGCACTCGTTTGTTGCACACTGGTGCGTCTGTTTAGTGTGCACCAGTGCTCGCGAACTTCTTTTATATGATGTGCATTGTTGGTTTTTGTTTTTTTAAATAACTCTGCAATGGTGCACCATTGTCTATTAGCAACGATGTGTTGATTTCTGGTGGTGCACCACTGCAAATAGCACACCGTTATTTAAAAAACAAACCTGTGACAATGCACCAGTTTGGAATGCATCGGTGCGCCCAATGGACAACGATGCATCGTTATGCATTTTTAAAAGGAAAAACGCCAAGATGATGCACCTTTTTGTTGTGCATCAGTGCTCATGATCTTATTTTATATGATGTGCACCGTTGATTTCTGGTGATGCACTGGTGCGATATAGGCTTATAAAAGCACCGTTAAAAAAACTTCCGCTAAAACATCTTCCCGCGCACCTCCGCTAGTGACCTCCTCTACAAATGAAATTTTGGGCTATTTTTATAGGGGCTTCCACAAAAACCTCCACTATAGGATCTTTTCCTTGTAGTGTAGATTAACAAGTGGTGCAAAAGTGGTCCAATTAAATGTTGACATGTGGCATTGGAAAGCTAATGAGAGGTTTCCATGTGGCAACCTCCCATTGGCCAATATTGGTTAGTGTATGTTAAAATTCTGGATTCGACGATGGTCGAACTCGTCACCTCCATAACCTCCCAAATTCTTAACAAAAGCCCCACTACCAACACACCATACAAATGTTTCTTAACAACCATATGTTGTAATATTTATTTAAACATGGTTAAAGTTTTATTGGAGGGAAAAAGGGACCGAGGGATAATCCACCAGCCCCTGGTTTACATACTAATCTATGCAACCAACACCATAGTCCACGTAGGGGGCTAATATATTAACCAACACATATGTATATATAGAATATGGTTTTAAAACCATATAATGGATATTTGCATGAGAGGTTTCATATACCATATATATACTATATAGTTCAAACTATCTACTATATATATAAAACAAACCACAAGAATATTCCATGGAAGTGGATCGAACCTAGAACCTCTGGGATATAATATAGAGGCCCAACCAACTTGCCAACAAACCCATTTGTTACAGGATTCCACTACTTTTAGTGTTAAGTTGTCCAGTAATGTGGATGGTGGTTAAAGGCCTGTGGAGTATTTAATGGTCACATTCTCCCATGTTTACACACATCCCAATGTTCATGGATTCCAATGTAGGAATGAATCCTGAGGGTAAAGTATAGTACAGATTTGTATTGAAGTGCGTGCAAGAGGTTGCCCTAGTTTTGGCATTGTCTCATTTTGCATGGCATAATGTATATTGTCCACACCTAGGCAAGTTTATACTCGTTGGATTCCTTTTTCTACAAAGAGCATGAAGTTGAAGTATGTTTTATGGTCAAAGGTCATTTTTAAAAGTCTTATCTTAGTTTAACATGTATGAGACCCATAGTCTCATTATACGTGTAAAAATGGATTTTTCGACACCTGCTCGTAATTTGGTCGACTTTATAGTCAAATTTCTTACAATTTCGCAAGGATTTCAATGGTGTACTTATTTTTTTGTTTTGAGTAGTGGAGTTAAAGAGAATCCATTAAATTGTTTTTTTTGTAAGCCCATGATGTAATGTAATTTGGTATTTTGAGATGATGGAGACAATCATATTATCTAAAGGGACATTGAAGATGACGTGACATATGTCATCCATATATGTAATTTGATTTATTTTATTTTTTGTATTATCTCATTATTCTTCAAGTTATTCATCAATACTAATGAATTTTATGAACAATTAAGCATATTCACATGTGTTTTTGCAAATAGTCAAATGATCTTCATTTACCGAATCTAGTTAGATGTTTTTGTGTATTTAAGAGTTATTTTTACATGTAAGGATTTTCAGATCAAGTTGGTATCAGAGATGGGTTTTGACATTTATTTGCAAGTGAATGCTTACGAGGTCCAAATCCAAGTGAGGTGAAGGCACACTTGAAGTTTTTAACCATGAGATTGAATGTTTATTTTGAAGGAAAGAAATGGAGCATGAAGATGTTCTTTCTGAGGCTGATAAGGAATTTCCAAAAATGTTCCTTGAAATGAAATCCATTTTTAAGGAATTGTGGGAAGATATAGAATGTGTATTTTGAAGGAAAGAAATGGAGCATGAAGATGTTCTTTCTGAGGCTGATAAGGAATTTCCAAAAATGTTCCTTGAAATGAAATCCATTTTTAAGGAATTGTGGGAAGATCAACTCACCGAAATGAAGGTCATCCATTTGAAACAATGGTAAAAAATGAAGTAGTTGAAAGAGAAGGAGAAGGTAAAAAACATATAGGGTCTTCTCCATCCCCATAATCATCATCATGATCCTCCTCCTCCTCCTCCTCCTCATCCTCTTCCAATGAAAGTGAACCTTCTTCTCATAAGACGAAAAAACATTCTAAGAAATGTTCTCATGATTTACCTTTATTAAAGTTAGATGTAATGTTTGATTTTCCTGCTTATGATGGAGATTTGAATGCATAGAAGTTGGATAATTGAATAAAAAAGATTGAAGTGTATTGCAAGGTACATAAAATCACATAAGACACTTCAATGATACAATTGGCTACACTTCGTCTGGGTGGCACAACTTTGATATGGTGGGAAACTCAAACACAAGTTGATCTTATCCAACATGGTAAAATCATTTATTCTTAGACTGAATTTGTTGTTGCATTAAGAAATAAATTGTATTCATTAGATTATATGCAAACATCGATAATTTCTTGGCAACATCCAAGACAAGGAAAAGGGGAAAATGTTCAAGATTATACACATGAATTTAAGAGGAAGGCATTATCTTTGAGAATTCCATTACATACTCCTGAAACTCTTCTAAAGTATATTGGTGGTATGCACTCATATATTTTCCATACTATATTGATGTTTAATCCTACTAATATTGGCGAAGTATCAGTACAAGCTACACATATTGAATCCAACAAAGGAAAATATATTGTTGAGGATGTGTCAAAGAAGCCACATGAATTAGAGGAGTAGTCGAAGAGAAAAGGGAAGAGTAAGAAGTCAACTACAATGAATAGGCATGAAGAGAAGAGATCGAACTTCCAACAATGCTTCTCATCATGTCCTTTCTTCTTGCAATGAGAAGCCATGTAACGTACCCAACTACCCACAGGCTAGGCACATTAACCACAAGTCCCTTCTCTAGACTAACTTGACCCTTGCTTAACTTTAAATAATAGGGAAGGAATGAAAGATTCACATGCATTGAAGAGGGTTCATCTATGCATAAAAAAAACAAAGCATACAACATGCACATCGATAAACAAAAAACATGCATACTTAAAATATATATTATAAATAAATACACAATAGAATAAATCATATACAGGTAATTAATACCATAACAGAGAGCACTTATCTTTTATATAAGAAAACCACTGAATGGTTGTAGACTAAGGATGGTCCACCCAACTGTAGACATTGTTGTTTCAAGTCTCAACAACAATGTCACCCCTGAGCCAGGGCTATGAATCCACAAGGATGGTTCCAGAGTGTTACTCAATTTCCCAAACTAGTCAACACTCAAGCTCTCACAGGATTTCCTAGCACTCACAATAGTCCAAGTACCCAACTCTATTCTACCCAGCCTACACCACCCAAGAGGATGGACCCCCACCCTTCTCTGCCACGCAGTCCCTCAGGTAGTCCTTCTTTTTCTAGGGCTCCAGTGCAGATGGTCCAGAATATCCATGGTGGGAATCTCAAGAATCACAGCTGTGAAAAAGGCTAGACATAGGCCACAACATATTAGACATGCATACCTTGATTCATGGCTAGATTACACCAACAATGTCTACAACCAACAAACCATGGTTGTTCTTCAACAATCTGCTTCCCTTCCCAAGCCAAACGAGAACGAGGAGATGAGAGGGTGTAGGAATGAATGGAGTGAAGTATCCACCTAAGGCGTGGAACAATGAAAAAATTAGGTAAATGAATGCATGAGGGAAGAGTGAAGTGACCAATGACATAATGAGGATGAGAATGGGAGTGAGAACAAATGAAAATGACCAACCCCCCAACAGACCAGGGACGTTTTTATGAAATTCTCGGGGGTCAAGAACCTCTTGACATCCCCCCAAGAAGCTCATGTAACTGTTATTCTCCATTAATAAAAAATGGGGAATAAAATATAAAAACAATTTTCTTATCCCCTCAAGCCCCCTCTCTTGTGGAATCATATCTCCCTATAAATCTTGTTCGTCTAGCAGCCAATGAGGTATTTATTATTAATATTGATCAAAACATTACATTTCTTGGGCACGCTGGCCTTTTAATAATTGTTTGGGCACTTTGGCCTCTCAACAGTATAATAATACATTATTTAATATGGGGGCTCAAAACCTAGGGTGTTACATCCCCTCCCCCTTATTTTGGCATTGTCCTCAGTGTATATACAAAACATAGATCAAAATATCAAACTCTATCCAAAAAGTTGTGGGTACTTCACCCGCATGGCATCTTCATGCTCCCAGGTAGCATCTTCAGGACCGTAGCAAGTCCACTAAACTTTTACCAGATCTATAGCTTGATTCCAGAGAATTTTGACTTTTTTGTCCAATATTTGCACTGGCTGTATCTGAAAGTCTCCCTCTATATCTACCTGAATCATATGAAAATCAATAACATGGTTAGGATCATGTACATATTTCTTTAGAAAAGAGACATGAAAAACATTATGCACATTCATGGAAACAAGAAATGCAAGCATGTATGCAACTGGACCTATTCTATCCAATATCTCAAATGGACCACAGAATCTGGCTTCCATCTTTGTACAATTACACAACTTCAAATATCTCTTCTTGGGATTTACTTTCAAAAGCACATGCTCCCCCATTTTAAATTCTCTTACTGTCCTATTCTTATTAGCATAAACGTTTTGTCTATCTTGAGCTTCCTTTAAACTTTGCTTAATCTTAACCATATGGTATTCCATATCCTTGAGCAACTCTGACTCAAGTACCACTCTATCTGCTGGGTTGTCCCAACTTACTGGAGTACTGCATTTCCTACCATACAAGGCTTCAAATGGGCTCATCTTCAATGAAGCTTGATAACAATTATTATAGGCAAACTCAACCAAGTGCAAGTAATATTCCCACGTATATGGCTTATCCATCACATACATTCTCAACATGTCTTCAATTACTCAGTTGACCCTCTTTGTCTTCCCATCTCACTACGGATGGTATGTTGTGCTAAAGTTCATATTTGTACCAAATCCTTTAAATAATCCCTTCCAAAAAGTCGAAGTAAACTTCATGTCTCTGTCTGAGACAATTGTCCTAGGTATCCTATGCAACCTAAAAATTTCCTTCATGCAAATTTTTGCAATATTAGCTGTTGTATGAGTTGTTTTTTACAGGAACAAAATGAGCAGACTTGGTCAATTTATCAACCACTACCATGATTGAATCGTGTTGCCTTGTTGTCTTCGACAACTTTGTTATAAAATCAATGGTTATCACTTCCCATTTCTTCATTGGGATTAGTAATGGCTCTAGCAAACCTGTTGGGTGTCTATGCTCAACCTTCACTCTCTGAAATTCCATACATATGGCGATGTAATCAACAATATCCTTTTTCATTCCCAACCAAAAGAATTGTCTTCTTACTGTTGTAATTGTTTTCTGGTAACCGAGATGTCGAACATATGGAACATTATGCATTTCCTTTAATACCAAATAACTAAGTTCTCTGGAACTAGGAACATAAATTCTATTTTTATGCATAAGTAATCCATCTTCCTTTATCTTATACTCTTTCATTTTTTGTTTTACATCCTCTTGTTGCAAGCTTTCCTTTACCTGTAGGTAATACTGATCTATAACAAAAACATCTAAAATTATACTCTTCAAGTCTGACTGTTGCATACTGATAGATGTAGCATGCATGAGATGCACCCATCTACTAACTACATCAACAAATTTATTTTCATTTCCATTGATATGCTTGATATCAAAGTCGTATTCACTTAAAAATTCCAGCCATCTTGTTTTCCTGGCATTCAAAGTTGGTTGGTCAAAAAGATACTTCAAACCACTGTGGTTTGTTCTTAATTCAAATCTCTTTCCCATGAGGTAATGCCTCCACATATTCAATGCGTGAACAATGACAGTAAGATCCAATTCATGTGTGGCATAGTTACTCTCATGGTCCTTAAGCTTTATGAACTCATAACCAATGGCATGCCCATTTTGAGTGAGGACTCCACCAAGTCCTTCCTTGCATGCATATGTATATACCACAAAATTTTCATTTGGGTTAACAATATTTAACACAGGTGCACTACTGAGTAACGCCTTCAACAAATTAAAGTTATCTTCACATTTAGATGTCCATTAAAATTTAATTCCCTTCTTTTGCAAAGAAGTGATGGGATGAGCAATCTTAGAGAACCCTACTATGATCCTTATGTAGTAACCAACTAACCCCATAAAATATTTGACTTCTGAAACATTCCTGGGTGTTGGCCATCCTCTAAAGGCTTCAATATTCTCTGGATCCACTGTTATGCCTTGTTTTGAAATAATGTGTCCAAAGTAATGGATCTTTTCTTGGTAAAAATAACACTTACTCATCTTGGGATACAACTGATGTTCTCTCAGTACTTGCAATACCAGTCTTAGGTGATGTTCATGTTCCTCTTTAGACTTGGAATAAACAATTATGTCATCTAGGATACTATGAAAAACTTATCCAAGTAATTTTTGAATATTCCATTCATTAAGCACATAAAGACAACTGGTCCATTAGACAATCCAAACGGAACCACTACAAATTCATAATGCCCATACCTGGTTCTAAAGGTTGTCTTATGGATGTCTTCTTCCTTGATTCTTACCTCATGGTATCCTGATCTCAAGTATATCTTTGAAAATATCTTTTCTCCTCTTATCTGATCAAAGAGATCATCAATTATGGGTAGAGGATATGTGTTCTTCATAGTGGACTTATTCAACTATCGAAAGTCAACACACAACCTCAAGGTCCCATCTTTCTTTTTTACGAAGAGTACTGGTGCTCCCCAAGGTGAAACACTTGGGCGTATGTACCCTTTCTTTAGAAATTCCTCCAACTGCATTTTTAATTCTTTTAACTCTGGTGTGCTCATTTTGTAAGGTGTTTTTGACACTAGGGAAAATCTTGGCACTAAATCAATAGAGAAATCTATTTCCCTTTTTGGTGGAAACCCTAGTATTTCCTGGAATACATCTTCAAATTCTTGTAGTACTGTAAAATATTTAAGGCTTGGCCCCTTTTTCTTTTCTATCTCCTCCACATAGGCTACATACAATTGAAACCCTTTTCTGAAACATATCTTTAGCTGTAAGTCTAAAATCTCCCTTATAGAGATGGGTCTTGGTACACCTTTCACAGTGCTTTGTTTTTCATATCCATCAAGACATGTAAATTTCTTTCTATGACAATCCAGAACAACATTATGCTTTTCCAACCAATCCAGTCCAATTAGAATATCATAAGATCCCAATATTATGATATTTAGATCAACACCAGTATTCACACCATTAAGAATTATGGAACAACCTGTGACCATATCATGGATTCTCCTTTTGGTTCCAGTGGCTAGTTGAACCAAACTTGATTTCCCAAGCTCTCCAATTGTAATATATCCACTATCTTAGGTTCAATGTAACAATGACTTGCTCCTGAATCAATTAAAATAGAAACATGATGATTAATGATCTTACCTTCCACCTCAATCATATTGGACCGGTACTCTTCTTTTCGATCATCTAAAGATGCATAAATCCTTCCCATGTCCTCTACTATTGTAGCCTCTTGGATCTTGTGCATGGTATTAAATCTGTCCTTTTGTTAGGGAAATCCTTGTACATGTGATCTTCTTTGCATCCCCAACATTGGATTGGTGGTATTCCCTTTTTTCCCAAGGAGTCTTGTTTCTTGGATTCATCCTTAGAATACCGATCTTGATGATTTTTATTAGGCTCATTTCTATTGAAAGGAGGTTCAAATCCCTTCTTCCTCTGATCAAAATTCTCCTTCTTCTTATCCTTCCAAGATTTATGCATGGATTCTCTACTATAACCTTTCTCATACATGTACTTGGCCTTCCTGATGGTCTTAGTCAAGGTCTTGGGCTTATCATACCAAATGGAAGTCCACTCAAAAACCTCTATATTTTTACCTTTTCATCATTTATAAACCCAACATAATTTAACAACCCCAAGAACTTATTTTCATACTATACCATGGTCATGCTTCCCATCCCGAGTTCAAAGAAATCCTGCATTTTCTTTTCATAGAAACACTCTGAGAGGTACTCCTTATGAAAATATTTCTTGAACTTCTTTCAAGTGATCTTATTCTCAATAATATTCTCAATTTTCTCCAGTTGGTCCCACCACATGGCATCTTTCCCATGCCAATGGTAGGTGGAAATTTTGGCTTCTAGGTTTGATGAATAGTTATGCAATTTAAAATACCTCCTGAGTCCAAGAAACCATGCCTCAACATCATCTTCCCTTTCTCTTTCACCATCAAAGGATGGTGGTTTGAGCTTCCTTAAATCTCCTTTCAAACTGTCCACTTCATGTCTCCTTCTTTGGTGCCTAACATGAGACACCTCTGGACTGCTTATAGAATATTTAGATGCATAAAACTTTCTTGTTGAGTAAGGAGGTGAGCGATGTCTATGAGCTCTTCTAGCACTTTTGGAAAAACCAACTCTTCCACAATCATCTCTTCTTTCATGATACCTACCTCCTTCCTCTTGTATTGAGCCATTCTTTACTTTTCCTTGCAACTAATTGAAGCTCTGCAACACTCGAGAATTTATCTGATTTTTCTCTCTCATCAGCCTCTCATTTTCTACTTGTAGCTTTGCACTTCTATTTTTAGGATTCTTATAGTTTTTATCAATGTTTCTTTCTCCCCTCAGCCCTTGGGTCCGTTGGATTTTGTCTCTCCATTTCCAACTCTGGTATTTTTTCCTTTGGAATCTTTATCATGGTTGGAGGCTCCCTCACCTTCTTCCATTTCTTCAATACACATTCTGAACTGATATGTTTAAACACCTTAATTCTGAAAATTATGCAAGTGATCATTTTGTCAGAGTTAAGCAAGTGATAAACAACCTTTGCCAAACAAAATGCTACAAGTCCTTTCAAGTCATGAAGAATACATACATACATACATACATACATATATATATATATATATATATATATATATATATATATATATATATGACTGCATCATATAACACATCCTTGTTATCCTTTGGATGATACATAATTCAATTATGCATAGGCGCTTCTTTCAAACCACCTTCCCAGGTGACTTGAAACCAAGGGATAAATCCTTCATTAGTACTTTCCCTTCTTCAAAATGAAAAACTCGACCATTAGCCCCTTTTTCCTTAATCTCTCAACCACATGTGACCATGGTTATGACCCTGCTCTTAGCTGAAAAAGTGCTTATCCAGAGCTTCAGGACTTAGAGGGGTAATACGTGTCGAGAACCACGACGATGAGACATGGTGTAAACTATGAGTGACACTTGTCAAGTCATAACCAACAAAAAGGGTTTGTGAATAACATAAAACATGATGACATGTGGCATGTATCTCGCATGTCCACATCACCCCAGGTGACGTCGGTAGACTACGTCACCTATGTGACTTCAGAACTTCAGACTTTGGAGGTTTATACTTCCTTACTTTTATATTCTCATGAACTCTGAATCGATGAAGTACTAGGTTGGTGGTCCTTCGTGGCTTCATAAATTCAACGATCCACAGCTTCGGTCTTTAGAGAAATTTAGACCTTCTTCTCCCTATTCTTTCAAACGCTGAATTCCCAAATATATTAACTTTCATGGGTCCATGTAGTACAACTATCATCGTATAATATGGTGACACGTGGCCCCCATGTGTTGGACTTCTATTGGTCCAACATGGTCATCAATAGTACAATTTTGACTGACACATGGCATGAATAGGGGAGGTCCACGTCACCCCTGGTGATGTCATCATGCCACATCATACCCCCTGCTTTGGAACTTTGTAACTCCAGGCTTCGATGAATTTCTTGACTTATCACCATGTTTCCCCCGAACTTCGAACCTCCAAATGGCTGCATCCTGAAACTTGAAGACTCTAGGGCTCCGGGACTTCAGAGCTTTTCTTAACATTACCTCTTGGTTCTCCTGAACTCTAAATTTCCAAACTTTCAAAACTCTCCACGATTGATCTATGGACATGTTTCCATGTTAATCGAACTGTTCAGATGAGTTCCGGACTTCGGAACTTCGGTAGGAAGTCCATTCTGCGTGCACTTCAACCAATTTCCCCAAACTCTGAACCGTCAAAATACTCGGGGAAAATCCCCGACTCTCCTCCTCCTGGATGATCTATGGATGAAAATCACTATGAGACTTCGAAACTTTGTTCTTCGTCCCCTTTATCTCAAAAAAACATACACTTCGTCGAAGTCACGAAGTACGAAGGACTTGGAGGTTAATTTTCATGCACCTTTTCCAGATATGATGACTGGGGAGGGTCTGCCTCCCCCTGTGCATATCTTGCGGTACAAATTCAATCTTGTGGTATCAACCATGATCATTGTGATAACTGCTCCACCACTTCTCTTCATCTTTCCATTACCACTCAGGAGCTCTCTCAACGCCCCTCTAGCACTCTGTACATCAAATCCATGTGGAATTTTTTTTTTTTACTTCCATTCCTCATACATGGCCCATCTAGGTTCAGTATTTAAACCATGGGATATGATACCAATATGTAACATACCCAGCTACCCACAGGGTGGGAACATTAACCAAAATTCCCTTCTCTGGACAAATTCAACCCTTGCTCAACTTTAAATAACAGGGAAGGAATGAAAGATTCACATGCATTGATCAGGGTTCATGATAAGCATAAAAAAATTGAACCAAATGAGATGTACATCGATCAAAAAGAAGCATGCATACTCTAAATATATATTGAATTCAACGATAAATAAATACATAACAGAATAAATCATATACAGATAATTAATACCATAACAGAGAGCACTTATCTTTTATAGAAGAAAACCATCGGCTTGTTAAAGACCAAGGATGTTCCACCCAACCGTAGACATTGTTGTTCCAAGTCTCAACGACAATGTCACCCCCGAGCCAGGGCTATGAATCTACAAGGACGGTTCCGAAGTGTTACTCGACTTTCCAAACTAATCAACACTCAAGCTCGCATAGGCTTCCCCAACACTCACAACAATCCAAGTACCCATCTCTCTTCTACCCATCCCGCACCACCCAAGAGAATGGACCCCCACTATTCTCTTCCACACAGTCCCTCAGGCAGTCCTTCTCCTTCCAGAGCTCCAGTGCAATTGGTCCAGAATCTCCATGTTGGGACACTCAGGACTCGTTGTTACAAGGAAAATATCTCTATGTCTAGGGGTAAACCACAACAAACAAAAATGACTTCAGAAAACAAATCTAATATCATGTATGCTATATAAGAAAATATGCTAACATGACAAGATAAAGAGCCTACCTCATCCAAACATTCAATGAAGTCCACCATTGAGCACTTGACTTAAAGCAATACACCTACAACTTGTCCTCAACAACTAAGAAACACAATCATATGGTGATAATATATAAATTTATCATATTCAATAGCATAATCCATCAACATTCATAACATATATGCCCAGGGAATAACAATTCAAATATTTTCAAAACATTAATTGGATGAGAAAAGAGTATTTCTACTAAAATGTAATCAACAAAAGTGAATGAATTACAGACTTCTCCGTCGGCATGGTTTAGGACCGAGAAACTAAGTCCCTTCCAGTTGGGCCTCCACCACTTCAATCATCCACCAAAGGGAATCTCATATAATAGAGATAATGAGGTTCTCAATCAAGTAGGGAAGATCTTGGGGGATGAACAATGTGTTCAGACTTAAAATGACAAAGGGATGCAGACTCAATATGAAGTGAATGATTTCTCCAGAGTAAATTTGCTCTCAAAGTTGAATTCTTGGATATGGCCCATTTATGGCCTTCAAATGGAACTGAAGGGTCGAGTCAGAATGTTTCCATTATATGGAAGGTTAAGGATCATGGATCTCGTGACGTGACATGGAAACCTGACACCATTTTTTAATTTTGGTCACAAAACCCAATGTACGAGGGCTGTAGTGATGCAACTTGTATATACACATGTTGTATAATAGTTAGGGAACACATAGGTGGAAACATATTATTTTTAGATTTGGGAACTACAAATAGGGACTTCAAGTTTGCATAGGGAAATGGAAAAAGGCCTTTTGAGGAAATTTGCATAGGGTGAGGAAAATATTTCTATAATAGATGCCCCCTAATGTGTGAGGTCAAAGGAGTATCTACGATGGCCAAAATACATTATAATACCTAGAAGTGGAGTAATGGAGACCCAACTGAATGAACTAGTTTCTCATGAGAATATTACAATCTATGTTGAATTTGCACACATGGCTTGCCAATTTGAATTACACTACATATCCACATGAAAATATACCAAATAGTTGTTCATGGCCATGAATAGTCAATACAAAGGTGGATACATGCTAAAGGCTTTCATAGTCACGAACAAGGCCCAATGAAACCCATCTCAAAATCAATTTGAAGATATTTTCATACAATGAAGTACAATATGATCTCCCATGATCACTGAGGTCACATAGGTATTGGTCCAATGAAAGATAGAAACAGCTCAGGAAAGTTGCGATTATGAATTGATGTATTCAATTCTTCGACACAATCCACCAAAGGCTCAAGTCTACATAATGTGAATAAAGGAGTTTAGGTCGAACACAATGAGACTTTGTTTGATTACCAATCATTAAGGTATACTGTTAACAAGCATGAGACAACCTACCGATAATGAAAGTAGGTATCAAGTTGCCGAGTACATTCTTACAAGTGTGAATAAAGGTGTTGAGGTCGAACACTTAAAGAGTCCATCAATAAGGAGATATTGATGTATTCCCAACTGTCGATGGTGGGAGAACCTACCACTAATGACTACAAGCCTCTAGGTACTCATAGAACTCTAGGTCTCATTTCCAGAAGATATGGGCTGAAGTCGATGGAAGGATACCCACTGAAAGGAGAGCATTGGGGCATCTCTCATCATTCATCACGAGGTACAAAGCAGGAGATTGATGATTTGGAGGAAATCAAATGAAGAACACATTCATGAACCAATGACCCTATGCATCTTTTGTGTGTGCCAGATGCAAGGGGGACACAAAAATGACCCTCTGAATAATAACCAATAAGGAAAAATGCTCGCAAAAGAAAGGAAACCACCAATAAGGCTAATGGAATCCAAGACACTACACAAATCCCAATGTGTGAATAGATTTCTTGCTTTCGAACACAAGGGGAACCCCTCAGTGAATGACTAATGATGAAATGTTGACTGTTGGGTTCAAGTTTACCTACCAATGATGAAAGTAGGACCATGGTGCACGATAGGAATACAATTTCATGTAATTTTGAGACATAATGAGGGTATGGATGACATGGAAAGTCAAGAGTTCTGAGGAATGGCCAACATGCAAAGTAGAGAGTTCTGAGGAATGGACGACACATGTTGATAGATATCTTTTGAATAAGAGCATGAGACATATGGAAGACTCTAGAAGCATAGACTCGATAATGAAACTTTGAGATGCAATAAGAATCAATCAAGCTCTCCATAGGGACAGGAAGAGTAACCAGTCAACCGAGTAAAATCTACATAACGAGCTCATATTCCTAAGGTCATGCTAAACCCAAAATTTTGATGACAAGTGGACTCAAAAGTTTTGTGCTATGTTCAAAGGAGACACGACTGCTTCCAATATAAGATATTATTCCTTCCCCTCCTGTCTTTTTTTTGTTTTTTCAAAGTCAAATGAGTGTTATGATATAGAGGAGGAAACAAGTGTCGCAAGTAAGCAACTAGTTCCAGCAGTGGAACATACCTATGCTCAATGCAAGGAGTGTTGAATTACTGAGAGGGGGGGGTGAATCAGTAATAACGTAATTATAATCCTTTTTCTTCAAATTTTATATCAATGTAGAATTATTATCCAATAATGAGCAGTAATAAATAAACAATCACACACATACACAATACACCAATGTTTTACGTGGAAACCCAAATCGGGAGAAAACCACTGAATGCTTTTTCTTATATGTATTGAAGAATTACATTCATTGGAAGCACCAAATTCCTTTGTTTTCCAGTTGCAATTGGAAGGAGGCTCTAACCCCCTAGTTTCTTAGGCTACAACCTGAGGGAAACTCCAACTCCCCAAATCTCTGGCTACAACCAGAAGGAGGCTACAACCCCCAATGTTCTCCGGCTACAACCGAAAGGTGGCTACAACCACATGTCCTTGCCCCATCCTACCACCTTGAAGTAGAAGTAGAATGATGGAACCACTTTCACACTATCACTGTGATATATACCGCTGTAAACTTGTACCAATAAATCTGAACCATGCATCAACCGTGTATCAACCTGTACCATAAACAAGTGCATCAACCTTGCACCAACCTGTAATCAACCTATACCATAAACAAGTGCATCAACCATGCAC
>JZKD02S1672860.1:196343-210536 GCA_000966675.3 Picea glauca | reverse complement strand
AGTCGGAGTAATGTTTCCTCTTGGGTATAGGGTGTCAGGATGCAAAGGATATAAACAAGGCTCTACTTGGCTGATGATGCAAATTGCTGAGGTGATAGGCTTATAATGCAAAAGCAAGAACTAACAATAGGCTCAATATTGCAAGCAAGAGAATGAAATGCGATTACAACTTAATGCCAAAAAATGTCCTTTTTTGTAATCTTAGTCTACTTGGTTTGAAAAAGGGGTAAACTTACACCAAATAGACATCCTTTTAAATCCAATTTAGGAGTGTGAAAGAGACAAGTTCACTTGGAAATATTTTCACTTTTTGAGAGAGCTGAAAAAGAGCTTAAACCAGACTCGTTGGGAGTCATATAGGTATAGGTCAATATGCTTATGAGTAGGAAATGGGCTTCAAACATAAATTCGTGTATTAGCTACAAGGGACTCCCGATTCTATAGACAAAAATCTCTACATGGGCACAGAATGGAGTAGAGGATCTAACTAGGGTACCCATTCTTGGTAAGTCTCTACCATTCAATAATGACACTTCTAGTTGCAGATAGAAGGTTCTGTGTCGCTATTAAATGGGTTTGTACCTAAGGAATATAAGTTGCAGTCGTAGGATGATGCAAGTATGCATAATGGATGGGTGACCTATCCTATATGCTGGATAAAAAAAATACATGTCCAAAATTACGAATGAGCGACATAGCGCTAAAAACCACAAGAATCCCTGAATAAAACCACCAAAACCAAATCCATCCACTGTCGTATTAGTCCATTAGGAAAAAATATTAGACAAAACTATGTAAAGTGGATAAAATGTTTCTATAAATAGTAAAAAAAAAACAATTTTACTATGCCATTTGTATTTTTTAGCCAAATAGTGCATTTTGGACCAAATTGCCATCAAATTTCAACTACTAATTGCGGGAGCCATGGGCGATGGAATCAACAACCGTCTTGACCAATTAATTCATATTGCTCCTCTCTTTATTTCCAGGGGATCAAAATTTGTAATTAGATCTCCTTTTTTAGTATTTTAGGGCACAATTTAGGAACTAAGGTATACACGGGCTATAGATCATTGGATTGCGTATACGTATACCTATACATGACTGTTTGCAAAATTTCCAACGTATAAGAATCCCTATACATGAATGTGTAAACTGTAGCTCACGTACATGTCTATGGATAAGGTTTTTTAAAATGTTGCTAACTCAAAAAATGGTTTGAATCTTGTATGATGGTGCTAGAATGGAGAGAAAGAGAGCATGAAGAGGTGGATGTTGTAGTAGAGAGAGATCCAGGGGCCCATATGGCCTTAAAAAGATGTGTACTATACAATTTTTGGGCTCTCAAAGGTATGAGGGATCAAGTGAGACTGCTTCAACTGCTCGTGAACTACAGGGATCCAGATACTGAGACATTAAACCTTGATGGACAACCATTGAGGATTGAAGTTGAGGACATCTACTTCTTGATAGGATTGTAACGTTGGGGTGAGTTGTTCAACCTCAAAGCTCATGGATCTAGGAGTGGCATGAACATAGAGGATTACATAGCCTCTCATTGCATTGCATGGATCGAGAAGGTAGGGATCCAACTCCCGATCAGAGCGATAAAAAATATGAGTCTCAAGATTGTTGTCCCAGTGTTGAAACATATCACATTGTAAGTCTATTTGCACCAGGCTTCGTGGCCACTTATGTTTTATTCAGTGGAGTGCTTGTGACCCACTATTTATGACTGGTGCACCTCACTGCTGACCAATATGAAGAGCCAATTGATAGAATGCAAACTAGGTAGAAAGAGGAACTTCAGGTTCCCGTCTATCCTGTGTAGTTTTTTCTTCGAGAGGGTTCCAGGATTGGGCTCTAGAGTTGATATTGTTTCACATGGAACTCGTGATCCATCCATGGCATGGTGGACCGAGGTGATGAGGCGACAGGGGGTGGTAGGGTGCCAACACCCTACAACGATGAGTTTTTCTTCTAGTGGAGTCAGAATGTGATGGCTCTAGAGGAATACCCTTATGCAGGGATTGGCTTCAAAGGAGATCCATACATGTCATTACCACCAGGTTTTTCCTACAGAGACATAGATATGACAAAGATTTTGAATATCTAATTTTTTTTTATTTTGGTATAAGAAAAGAAAAATATTTTTGGATGATGTCAGGTACTAACTAAACATGTATGTGACATAAACATGGGTCCATGATGACCGTACGAACTTCCATGACACCAGGGAAGGCACCATGGGGATGAGTCAGTAGGAGGGGACGTTGATAGAGTGCTTCAAACATGCAGAGGATTCCCATGGTTCAAGAAGAGGATCTATTGGAGGTGATGCAGCGATAGTTGGTAGGTGTGCCCCGTGCTTGGGTATGAATCTTTTGACATCTCACAAACACCATAGTGTGATATCATGATACTCATCCAATGCTACATACATAGATGTCGTGATTACTGCATGATAGAACATATATGTATTTTGAGGGTGTGAGCCCCAATTTTGTACTATAACATCATATTTTTTGGAGAGATAAAAAGTATAAAAACATTGATCTTTGGCTTTACTTATGTTACAATTTGTACATTGATGAAAGTGTTTTGTTTGATTTAGTTATGTGACAAATGTCAATCTAAAAAAAAATTAGCATATGCATCGGATACATAATTATAACTACTAGGTATGTGATGATAAGTAATAAAATCAAAATGTCGTTCCAAAAGTCATACCCATAAGAATCATCGGAGTAGAGTAGGGTATCACACATGATAATTTTCGTTCAACTAACATACTACTAACTGGGAGTCTAGGCAAACTTCTAAAAGAGTGAATACCATGCGAAATCACATTGCGTAAAAGTTCTATAACAAATCTATACTCAACCACATTATTCATGGATGGCCCTAGGAAAATGCCATCTAAAGACACTAGTAGACCCTCTCGTGAGTAAATAACCCAAGTGACAAAATCCAAGTTACGTGTATGACGACTGGCCTTGTCTATGAATCCTAAGTAGAATGAAGACTCTATTGACATCTTCCAACCAAGGGAAGACTTGATAAGCAAGTTGAAGATAAAAAAAAAAGGGAAAATATATATACACTAAAATACATTAGTATACAAAGGGTTACTCCTAATATTTGGGCTCAAGCGTAATATATTTTCAAATAGATCCCATTCTCGGGCTCAACCATCATGTTCCCTTCATAATGTTCTAATTCATAGGCTCCTTTTTCTAAGACATGTCAAACGATATAGGGACCGTGCCACATGGGTTTGAACTTGCCTACCCCTGGTGGTTCTTTGTCTTGGTAGTATAGAAGGACCAAGTCACCCTAAGTGTACTATTGAGGACATATAGACTTATCATATTGGACCTCGACATGTCTTTTATTCATTTCTATAGCCGTGGATGTGTCTCGATGCTACTCATCTAGACTCTCTAGGTTTATGAGGCGTTCGAGATCAGAAGTGTCAGGTAGGAGCGAAACTTCCAATCTAAGAGAAGGGATTTCACATTCAATAGGCAGGATTGACTCCACACCATGCACTAACTGGAAAGGATAAAAACTGGTAGAAGTATTAACAGACGTTCGATATGCCCAAATTGTTGGGTAAAGCATGATATGCCAGACAAATTTTCTCTAGCTGACAGTTTTTTGCAAAATGGTCTTGAGAGACTTGTTCACAACCTCTACTTGTCCATTTTCCCAGGGGAAGTAAGGGGAAGAATGAACATGTATAAACCCCAGTTTTAATGTTAATTCTTTCATCATTTCATTTTGAAATTGACTGCCATGATCAGTGACAATCTCACTCGGGATTCTGAACCTGGCTATAATTTGATTGAATATGAAAAAAGAATCCATCTTACCATCAGATTTAACTCTAGGCATGGTCTCATCCCACTTAGCAAAGTAGTCTATGGAAATTATAATGTGTTGATGCCCCCCAACCAAATTTGGGTTGCAATCCACAAAATCCACCCCCCACTTGGTGAAGAGACAAATGTTATCGACTGGACAGAGAGGGGTTGGATGCGAGTGCATTTTCTGAGTGAACACTTGGCAGGGGTGACAATTCTTAACCTCTTCAACGTAATATTTAAAAATAGACGGCCAAAAATAATTGACTCACAAAATTTTATGGGCTATCGCAAGCCTTGATAGATGACCACCACAAGCCCCACTGTGGAATTTGTTTAGAACAAATTCAACTTGTTCATGAGTCAAACAACAATGCAGTATATTGTCTACTCCTTGGCGATACAGAGTTTCATCTATGATATGGTAGTTCTTATCTTGGTATCGTATACGTTGTTGGTCATCTTGTGAGAGATGTTGAGGGAATATTAAAGTTTGAAGAAAGACAACAATGTCTCCATACCAGGGGTCCGACGATGAGACAAGGAAAATGTGTTCATCCAAAAATGAATCAACATGAATAACATCCTCATCTAACCAAGGGAAGTCAGATATTAACTCTACAAAAACTAGTGTTTTTTTGGACTTCGCAAAAGCGAAATCGAGATCAAATTCTTGTAGAATGACAATCCATTTATTATACTTTCCCCCTATGATATGACTAGTAAGTTCGTATTGAAATGGATTGACATTGACAACCACAGTAGTTTTCCAAATCAATATATAGTGTTGTAATCGTTGAACTGCATGAACGACAACCAAAGCTATATTTTCAACATGAGAATATTTGAGTTCAAGGCCAACTAAGTTTCAACTAAGATATTAAATAATGTGCTCACGGAGCTCGTCATCCTCTTGAACCAACACCGTACCAATCGTCTCTTTGGATGCAAAAACATAAAGAAAGTAATCTCTAACATAGTCTGGAGACTTCAACAAAGGCATCGATTCCAAGGCTTTCTTTAAAGCATTGAAGGATGCATGGGCTTGCTCATCCTAGATTAAAGGAGTGTCCTTATTTAAGAGATACATGAAACACTTAGTAATATTGGCATAGTTCACTATAAACCGTCGTAAAATGTTATCTTTCCCCTATAAACCTTGAATTTGACGAATAGTGCGCAGGGGAGGAAATCAAAGTATTTCCTCAACCTTTAATGTATCTACCATTATCCTAGTCTCATAGACTAAAAATCCTAGAAATCGACCTGACCTAATGCAAAATATGCATTTATGAGGGTTCAAACAGATGCGATAATGGTGAAATATTTCAAAAACTAGCTGAAGGTGTTTAGGGTGATCCACTCTCTTACGAGATTGAGCAACAAGATCGTCGAGATAGGCTTCAACTATATTCTTGAGATCATGAAATGTGAAGGTCATATCTCATTGGAAGGTTTCTCCAACATTCTTAAGTCTGAAAGGAATATTCCGGTATGCAAATGTACCCCAAGGGAAAATAAATTTCATCTTATGTTGTTCCTCGGGCTTAATCTGAATTTGGTTATACTATGAAAATTCATCCATAAAAGAAAAAAATCACTTCTTGCACATTCATCAAGAATCTGATCAATGAAGGGTGTCAGGAAGTTGTCTTTCGCATCGGATTTATTTAGGCCACGAAAATCCATGCATATGTGGATGGTTACTTACTTTTTATTCACAGGAACGAGATTGGATACCGATTCAGTTAAGGGAACTAGGTAGATAAGTGCAGCGTTAAGAAGTTTTTCTACCTCTTCATTAATAGAAGGAGCCTTCCTAGGATTGAAATCTATAATTCATTGTCGAACATGCTTAGCATCTGGGTAGGTTTTAATCTCATGTTCGACAATTCTAGGGTCGATTCCCAACATCTCTTCATATGACCAAGCGAATACATCGTGAAATTCTTTGAAGAGGTCGGTGTAGATGATAATTTTTTCTGGTGAACAATATGCAAAGATGTATAAATTTTCAAATTTGCCAAGAATACAAGAGATATCAATCGTGATATTAGGAGAGATACTCGCCATGTTTTCTTTGGCATAAATTTCATGCATATCAAGTGGAACTACGGCATGATGGACTATCTCGCTCAAGATAGATCTAAAATCATCTTGTTAAATTTTGGCAAGATTTAGGAGAAAATAAGAGCGATGATGCATATCATCCCATGTCCTGTCATAACCATTCATGGCCTCTACGATAGCTTCATTTGGAGCTAAAGTCTCATCGAGGCGGTAATCTGAACAAGACGATGAAGTGGCCCACAAGGGCTCTAGAACATGATCCTCCTTGTCCGTCTCTGAGGTGGTAATAGGATCTGGATTGGTGGAAGAGTCAAGAACAACCTAATACACTATCTCTACTGTCGATAGTAGCATGGCCATTCCAGTATGTGAATGACCTTCACAAGATGAATTTGAGGAAGTTAGGGTGTCCAAGGATCGTTAAAATATGAAGTGCGCAAAGGAGCAAAACTCTTTGATGAAGCAGACCTATTGTACATGGCGTATATATGATGAACCGATGCCATGAAGTCGAAGGTACCCATAAGGGATGAATACATTCTGACACCAATATTCTTAGTTGCAGGATGAGAATTGTCAATCATGGGGATTGACGGTCCAATTGATGCATTGGGGATAGCATACACAAAGGATAACTAGTCGATTGTCACGATATTCCCATCGTGAGGAAAGAAAAGAGTGCAGAAGATCGATGATACGATTGTAGTCATAAAATAAGTCCAATTGCATCCTAGTAACAAGTTGTAGTCGAGGGGCACATCAACTACCTTTACATCCACCTTTACCATCTTCTCACCTAACTGGACCAAGAAGGTAGGAAGAATACTGTGAGGATGGAAGGAATGATCGTCAAAAGAAGTCAACATGGTCAGAGATTGAGAAAGGCTCGGAGAGTTGAGGGATTTCCAACAGATGAGGGACATCACACATGTTGCAGCGCCTTCATCAACAACAATATGTTTGACGGTATACTTTGAGTAACCCACATGGATTTTGAATTCCACATGGTAAGGAAAGCGAGGGTTCACATCCGCAATGTCAAAATTGATAAATTTAGAGCCACAAGGATCCAAAGCTCCTAACACAGATAGCAAGAAATTCCTTTGTGAAGGACACGTCTAGAGTACCTCCAGAGTCGACATCGCACAAGGGGTTTTGACCCAGGTCTTCAACAGTAGAGTAATTCTGGGCGACTCTAGAATTAGGATTGTGGGTAAATCTCTTGAGTACTCCTTTCAAAATACGAGGCAAGGGATCTAGTTTTTTTTATCTATAAAGGTGTCTTCAGAGGAGGGGGAGACTCTAGACCAAGTACAGTCTGTGGAGAACTATAATCGTGAGACCGAGTGGCTGCATTAACCTTAGATTTAACCATATTGATGCATAGACATTCACCATCTTGCGTTGGTGGGTTTTGACTCCCACTCGCTGCATTTTCGACATTCGAGGAGCTCGAGGCCATGTGTTGATTATGTGGAAAAGTATTAGTCATCACATTGGGCAATAGAGACAAAATCCTCGTAGCTTATGCAATTTTTGGGCATAAGTGGGTAAGGTGGTCACCTGTACAAAGCCTTCAGGGAAAATTCACCTTCCACCTTTACTTCTTTCCCTCAACAACATTATTATTTGACTTCTCATTATTACCATTTTCCTTGGGTTTATTACTATTCTTCCCACCCTTACGATTGTTACCATGTCCTTTATTTTTATTCCCTCCTGGTTGTTGGTTACCATTCAAATTAGTCGACGACTGCACAAAATGTACATCTGTTGATTGGGTGGGAGTGGAGGACACAGATGAAGATGGCCCTCCTACATACTAGTTTAGAGACAACTCTTTCAAATGGCTTGTCACCAAGTCTACAGATTTCACATTGGCATAGCCTACAATGCCATCAACATGAGGCCCAAGATTTTGTCTAGGGTCATAGTTTGACCTCGGTGTGTCTAGAAGAATCTCGTATAACATCCCAGACTGAGCATATATAAGATATAATTGTTGGGATTTAAAAATCTCTTATTCCTCATATGTAACCCTAGATTTAGAAACATCCTTTGAAATATAAGGCCATAGAGACTTAAGGAACCACTCTAGCAGGAATTCCTAGGGTATGTAGGTCTTGATCAACCTCTTCCATCTACGCCACTATTGGATGTGATCCGATATATGGGTGGATTTTTCCTAATGGAAGGCCAACAGAAGTTCTATGCACGCATTGTAATGAGCTGGCAATTGGAAGTGGTTGAGGAAGACCAAAAGCATATGATTAAAAGTTCAGTACATCCCCCCTGGTAGCTCTATATACCATTTCGCAGCGACCCTTGTGAGGGTGCATCAAACAATATTAAACAAATAGAATCTTTGTTAAGGGATTTCGAAGAGAACCAAAGGTGAAAAGTAGTGACGTGATCACTAAGATATTCATCAGGCTTGCCTTCGAATTTTGGAATATCCAAAGGAAGCTTGGTGGGGACGGGGGACCATGTCGAATCATGAAACACAGGGTCATTCATCAATCTAGACAAGTCTAGTAGATTGAGCATGGCCATAATAGGGAGACAGGGTTGTGGCATTTGGCCCCAAGATCCCTGTAAATATTGTTGTTGGGGAATCATAGCCCATCCAGGGTTCTGGTATGCACCATGGCCATGTCTGGGATTGTAAGACCCTCTTCCGAACTGATTCATGAGGGGTTGGTTGGGCACCATTTTAGTAGGAATGTTATGATGAGGGTTGTAAAAATTGTCCCCAACTGGAGTGGCTCTAGGTTGGGGGTTTCCCAAGGTATGAAAATGACCTCCTCCAGGTGTGAATCCAAAGGATAAAGGTGGATTCTCCATGTGAAATGTGTTGGTCGGACTTGGTATAGAGGAGGTAGGTGTAAAGGATGAACTGTAAGCAATATCTTGTCCACCAAGTTGGTTACTCCGTCCAAGAGCATTAGGACCAATATTAGACCTGGGGTGAAAAGGAGGAAGGCCTCCAACTGTAGGAGTCATTTGTGGGATATGAACACCACCAAACGAAAATGGAGTATGTGGAGGATCCATGCCCCCAATTCCAATATTAGTATTCATATTAGATGTTGGGATGGAAGATGAAAATTGGGATGTGAAATTCATCATACCATAAGAAAAATGGCTAGAGGTCGTAGGGATGGACTGAATATTGTAGCTCAGTGAGTGAAAAAGGGACCCAAAAGGGTTCATCGCTATAGTTGTGTATTCACTATAGGATAGACAAGAGTGATGATAGGAACCTCCGGCACTACAACCATTGTGGTTGAAGGTGTCGAAGGAGTATCGTTAACTATAGTGGGTATGGGAGTTGAAGGAATCCCAATATTTTTCTGACTTGATTTAGTACTCATCCTTGTATGATCATAAGTATGGTAAGTGGAGGTTTGTGTACCAAATTTGATAACTTTACACCTTTTATAAGGAAAAGACTCAAGATGCGGTGGTAATTGTAACAAGCAACGAGACCTGCAAAGAAGCTGGTTTGGCTCCACGATGACTCAAGACTCGAGATATAATAAAAAAAATCCTAAGTCCAACTAGTAATCAAGGAGCACACCAAAATACAATAATCAAAAGGCCAATATACAAACAAACAGGATAAAGTGGCTAAAAGGGGCCTCCCTCCCTAAAGTAGGTATGCCTCACCCAAGAGGGACCTAAGACTCCCTGCAAAGTATCAGAGGTATCATAATCAGTTATAAGGGCCCTTGTGGGCTTAACAACTAGTCAGTCAGATCCCTCTGGAGAGGTAATACTCCATAAAAGGTCGTGTGTTTTCTGACCCTTATCTGACCCAGGGTACTTGCAGAATAACCCATGGAAGTAACCTATGTGGTACCTATGTCAAGCAAATAAGAAACCATGATATAACTGATGCACATGTGAACATTCGTAAGTCAGGTGTACCATATGGGAAAGGTAGCAAAGCCAGAAACCTTGAAAGAACCTCCTCTCATAGAGGTAAAGGTACTCGCAAGATCCCCATATACGAATACATCCCTAGAAATATATCTGACGCTAAGAAGGTATTGGGGGGATATCCCCTCGACCAACCTCATGCAACCTCATTCTTAAATCTATTGTAAGAGAAGCATCCTAATGTCACCAATTATATAATGTATTTCACCGCTCCCTTAGTCAGACACATATGTTGATTTAATGTCCTTGGAGAAGTTTACTCACAAAATCATATTCAAAGGTTCTAAATCCTAAGCTAGTTTGTGCACCCTAGAAAATAAAATCCGTTCTAATCAATTTTAAATTATGAACATTGCTTTTAGTGGCCTTGCTTACTCAAAAGGTGCAGTTGCAAAACTAATGATGTTATGTCTCAACAAGTAAAATAAATGAATATGAATAAAATGCAAAGTCCGAACTTCAATTCCCAATAAATGATATGATTTTCAAAATGCAATTTTCAATTTAGTTCTGCAATTCCAAATAAGATGCAATATTTCTATACATGTACTAAGATCAATGATAAGGACCCAAAAGATCAAATGCCAACAATTCAAAATTCTTAATATTTTTGTATTTTCAATATAAAAGAATGATAATGCAAGGACTGAACAAGAGATTGATATAAATATTCTATTGTATGTAAACATAGACAAACAAAGTCGGACATCAAGAAGCAAACACCCAACCCAAGATGCAAGGAAAATCAATGAAAAGGATGATGAGAAAGGCACTGAATGAATATTCAACCAAAGAAAGGTTTACTATCATTCTACAGGCACTTAACAATCATAACAGAGACCCAATAAAACTGAGCAACCATCAAAACTTACCCAACAAACATCAAACTTAGAAACCAACCAAAAAATGATGATGTACGCGATTGTTCAGAAGAAAATAACATATATACACCTCTTGCATAAGGACAACACACGTATGTACGTGACTGTCAGTAAAAACCCATGTATATGTGTTAAAACAATGTCGGGCTAAGGATAAGGCTAAGAAACTCAGACTCAAAATGAACAGAGGTTGTTAAGAAATTAGACGACAAGAAAATCAATATAAACGAGAGAAATCAAAGGAGAAAAACACTCTAAACCCTGAAAATAAGATTCTTTCCCTACTATGGTCGCTAATTATGTTACGAGGAAAATCTCTATATGGCCAGGGGTAAACCACACCAGACGGAAATGACTGCAAAAATCAACTGTAATCTCAGGTATGTTATATAAGAAAATATCCTAACAAGACAAGATAAAGAGCCTACCTCATCCATACATTCGATGAAGTCCACCATTGAGAACTTGAAGCAAAGCAATACACCTGCAAATTGTCCTCAGCAACCAAGAAATGCAAGCATATGGCGATAACATATAAATTTAGCACATTTAGTAGCATAATCCATCAACATTCATAACAAATATTCCCGTGGAATAACAATTCAAATATTTGAAAGATATTAATTGGATGAGAAAAGAGTATTTATGTTAAAGTTTAATCAACAGAAGTGAATGAATTACAAACTTCTGTGTTGGCATGGTTCGGAACTGAGAAACTAAGTCCCTTCCAATTGGGCCTCCACCACTTCAATCCTCCACCAAAAGAAAGCTCATATAAGAGAGACAATGAGGTTCTCAATCAAGTAGGGAAGAGCTTGGGAGCTGAATAATGTGTTTAGACTTAAAAGGACAAAGGGATGTAGACTCAATATGAAGTGAATAATTTCTCCAGAGTAACTTTTCTCTCAAATTTGAATTATTCTCCTCTTTTCCACAGCTTGGATATGGACCATTTATAGCCTTCAAATGTAACTGAAGGGTCGATTCAGAACATTTCTAGTATATGGAAGGTCAAGGATCATGCATCTCATGACGTGACATGGAAACCCGACACCATTTTTTAATTTTGGGCACAAAACCTAATGTATGCGGTTTGTAGTGGTGCAACCTGCATATACGCATGATGTATAATATTTAGGGCATGTATAGGTGGAAAAATATTATTTTAATATCTGGGAACTACAAACAGGGACTTCAAGTATGCATAGGGAAATGGAAAAAGGCCTTCTGAGAAAATTTGCATAGGGTTAAGAAAATCTTGCTATAACAAATGCCCCCTAATGTGTGAGGTTAGAGGAGTATCTATGATGGCCGAAATACATTGTAATACCCAAAAGTGGAGTACTGGAGACCCAGCTGGATGAACTAGTTGCTCATGAGGATATTACAATCTGTATTGACTTTGCACACATGGTTTCCAATTTGAATTACACTACATATCCATGTGAAAATATACCAAACAGATGTTCATGGCCATGAATACACAATACAAAGGTGGCTACATGCCAAAGGATGTCATAGTCACAAACAAGGCCAAGTAAAACCCGTCTCAAAATCAATCTGAAGATATATGTATACAATGAAGTACAATATGATCCCCCATGATCATTGAAGTCACATAGGTACTGGTCTCTCGACCCCTAGTTTACATACTACTATATGCAACCAACACCATATTCTGCATGAGGGGCTAACATATTAACCAACGCATATGTATATATACTATATGGTTTTAAAATCATATAACAAATATTCGCATTGGAGGTTTCATATACCATATATATGCTATATATATAGTATATAGTTCAAGCTATATACTATATATATATAACAAACAACAAACATATTCCATGGAAGCAGATCGAACCCGGAACCTCCGAGATATAATCAGAAGGCCCAATCAACCTACCAACAAAATCGTTTGTTACAGGATTCCACTATTTTTATTGTTAAGTTGTCGAGTAATGTAGATGGCGGTTAAAGGCCCATGGCCTATTTAATGGGCACATTCTCCCATGTTTACACACATCCCATTGTGCATGGATTCCAATGTAGGAATGAATCTTGAGGCTAAAGTACAATATGGATTTGTCTTAAAGTGCATGCAAGAGATTGCCCTAGTTTTGGCATTGTATCGTTTTGCATGCCATAAGGTGTATTGTCCACACCTAGGAAATTTTATACTCATTGGATACGTTTTTCTGTAAGGATAATGAATTTGAATTTTGTTTTGCAATAATAGTTCATTTGTAAAAGTCTTATTTCATTTTTTCATGTATGAGATTCATAGTCTCGTTATACGTGTAAAAAGGGTTTTTTAAGCACCTGTTCGGAATTTGGTCAACTTTATAGTCAAATTTCTCATAATTTTGCAAGGATTTCATTGGTGTACTTATTTTCTTGTTTTGAGTAGTGGAGTTAAAGAGAATTGATTAAATTGGCTTTTTGTAAGCCCATGGTGTAATGTAATTTGGTATTTTGAGATGATGGAGAACAATCATACTATCTAAAAAGACTTTGAATATGAAGTGATATATGTCATCCATATATGTAATTTGAGTTATTTTATTTTCTATTGTATTATCTCATTATTATTCAAGTTATTCATCAATATTAATGAAGTTTATGGAAAAATAAGCATATTCACATGTGTTTTTGCAAATAGTCAAGCGATCTTCATTTACCGAATCTAGTCAGATGTTTATATGTATTTAAGAGTTATTTTTACATCTAAGGATTTTCAGATCAATAGGTGACCATAACTACTAAGTCTTAATTAGGTAATTAGATCATATCATATCCATAACAATCTCCACAATTTATCCTTAAATCTCAACTGAATCCATGCGATCCTCATCCATAATATATCTCCTTATCCTTATCTTTGACTCTTACATAGACATTAACCTTGGTCTACTTCATTATATTTGTGCAATTATATATTTCAGACATTATTGATAATTCACAAGTATGAATTATTCCTTCAATTATCTATGCATTTAGTTATATTAAGTTTAATTGTTCAACATATGTTTTACACTCGGTAGCATATCTTTTCCTTGGACTATAGAATGCACTCTTGCAAGTGCTTGAGACATCTGTGCAGACTACACTAGTTCTGAACATATGAATATGTGCATTACAAAGATATCAACATTTTAAAAGATGACGTGAAATGTGGTAAATTTCAAGTAAAAACACATCTGATTTGGACATTTTTGAAAGAAAGGAATCATTTTGGTTATCATAGCTCATGTATCCATTACTACAGTGTAAAATTCTAAATGAAAATCTTGTGTCAAATTATTTTGTGGGAAGCAAAGTGGGTAGAGTTGTTGGGTAGATATCTCAATGCTTATACATATATACATATATTAATAAATAAATCTATAAAGTGAACAAAATGCTTCTATGCATATGCTCAACTTAAAAGA
>JZKD02S1672860.1:172105-185555 GCA_000966675.3 Picea glauca | reverse complement strand
TAATTGTGGATTTACCCTCCAAGGAGCCCGAGTGAGTTTGACCAATGTCTGCTCCAGGTACAGTGAGACTTCCTGTCACCGTCACCTTGTGTAAGACCCTAAAGATTATGGCCACCAAGGTTACCAATTCACAGTCAGCCCCTAGGCGGGAATAGTCGACAGTCCGATCCGAACGTACAGGCAGGGTATCGAGCCCGAAATCAACTAAAAGGCTTCCACGCAGTAATTGTGGATTTACCTCAAAGTGATCCCCATAATACGATCTGACCACCACAATCAGTTAAACCACGAAGGGTTAGTCTCCGTAGCTTACCCGAATGCGACCTCGTGTGTAACCCCTGTGTGAGAGGGGGATCCCAGACAGACTTATACGATAATTGGATGCTAATGTTTGTTTTAGAAACTTTGGAGAGTTATGCTCACAGCCTAATCCAAAGTAGTAAGCCTAGTCTACTGTTGGTGGAGGATCCTAGAAAAGAAAAGTTCCAAATAAATTTTGAATTAGCGTTGATTTTATGGCTATTCTTTACGCAAAGGGGTGCATGGAAGTGAAACAAATGGAATTACGACCCAGACTCAAAGAATGCATCGAATATGATAAGCAGTCATTTATTTTCGATGAACATCTATCTAAGGGAAAGAGAGAGTTCTTTTCACTTAACAAGCATGAATACAGAGTGTCCTCAAACAATTCTCAATCAAATCCTGATGCGATGCTAAAACTTTTTAAATTCCTTCTAATATGAACAATCAATCATGAAGATGCCTCCCATTGTTTGCATATGAATAATGATCAATTCAACACAATGCTCGTCTTGCTAATTATCTTCTTGTATGAATGAAAACCAAACTAGCACAAGGAAAAGTCATACAAACAATACACCCTTTCGTTGCAATCAAAACGAAAAGTGAAAGAAAAGAAAGAATCAAAGAGAAAACAAACTTCACACCCAAAGGAAAAAGTTGAAGAACAATGATCTTGACTAAAATCGAGATGAAGAGGTTTGTAGGACTTTGATGACCTTCACCAGGGTTTTTACTCAGTTAAACAGAGAGAAAGACAATGCATGGGTCTCAAACTCCAAATGACAGAAAAAACTCAACAACAACGGCGAACAAGGCTATAAAATCCAAATGGTAAGATGTTCGTTCTTCAAAAAGACAGATGTCAAGGCTGGAAGAGAAGAAGCATTGACTCACAAGGTTACCCAGCAGAAGAGACACAGAGGCAAAACCCAGAAAAAGGCAATTCTGGAAGGTTTTTTGGCCAAAAGAGGGTTGGCGCTCTGTTGCCAAAGGCAAGGAACGTTATAGCACTATGTGCAAAGCTATGGGGGAGCACTGGCGCTCTGTTAACACTAGGACAGGGGTGTCAGGGTCAAAAAATTCCCAAAAATGTCAAAAAATCAGAAAATTGCAATCCAATTATGACAATTATGCTGAGTATGATGGGATAGGGAGCCAATCAGCTCATGAAACCAATCAAAAGAGGAGTGAACTAGGTCTGAAACAATCAAGGGATAAAACTAGGTCAATGAGGAGAAATCAAAACAAGAACTTTCGATTCGAGGCTATCTCCCCAGTGGAGTCACCAGTTTCTGTTGTAGGAAAATCTCCCTGCGGACAGGTAGATCGCCTCTAAGAGCTTGAACCTAACTCTAGACAGAAAATGCTTAACGTGGACACTGACTTCCTTTCAAATCTATCCAAACTAACACATGAGAAGGAAGGATGATAGAAGTACCTTTTTATCGACGTTTGTCCCTGCACACTCCGAGTTGCGCTCCAATCCTTTTCTCCTTGCTGAGTTCTACAGACAAACAAGATACAACCACTTCCTACTCTATTGATATTAGCTTGAAAACAGATCTATCAATTAATGATAAGTTCATGTAACATTAGACACAAACTAGAAAGAAACAGGCCAAGTGTGTCATATAAATGAGAATAACGACAGCAGTGCTTACAATCGTAGATGCGAATGTGACAGCTTCGTCAAGTCCTCTTCATCTAACCCTTGCCTGAAAGATCCACAACCTGGATAACAACAGCTTCACTGATCGCTCTCTTCTGGCTGACTGTGTGTTTCCTCCAAGATCATAGGTTTCATGCTAGCAATTCTCCTCCCTTTCCACCATCATAGAGCTTGTTTATATAGGTTAAGAGGAGCTTAACCTCTTGAGTTATCATTAGAAAAAGTTGGGAAATTCCTCCTTAGATCAGGGATCTCTTGATGAAACCAAGAATTCGAATACAACTGCCTCCTAATCTCGAAAGATCCTCCCCTTATTCTCCTCAACGGGCCAACTATTGCCTCAGATTAGGCAGCACTCCTTTAGAAGGGGCATCAGAGCGTTGTAGCGCTCCCTGGTAAGCTTTAGGGAAGTGCCAGCACCATCAAGATGAGTAGCGCTCCTTCAGAGGGGGCAGGGGAGAGTTATAACGCTCCCTGAAGCCTTGCAGGGGAGCGCCAACACTCTTAAGGCTACTATAGGGGAGCGCTCCCCCCTCAAAACCTTTGTTTCAGAGCTCTCTTCAGGCGTCAAGAGTTATTTGACTTCAGTAAACCAGTTCTTCTTCTTCAAATCAAGCACATGAGATGTTTTAAGTGTCTCCTTAGTGTCATCGGCATGGCAGTATGCTCGAACATCATTTGCGACACTTGTGACCAACTTGCGACACTTGCGAAAGTTGTAAGGAAGATTTGACACTTACGACAATTGAGAGGAAGATGCGACACTTATCCAGTTGAGTAATTTTGATGTGTAACACATACAATTGTTTCTTAAATCGATCTGGCACAAGTGAAGGTTAGAAATAATATATTATCGAGGCCCATTTGCTTTAAATCTAATTGCATGTCGCGTATTCAGCAGAATGTCCTTTCACACATGCAAACTATTTTTGGAAGGCATGTAATCATAATTAGAAACCATTAACTATCTCATATAGAAACGAGACATTTACTTTGCATTATTCATGATTGCCACGCTTTCTTCGTAAGTCAGAGAAAATCAACTTGTCATAAAAGATTCATTTTAGTGCAAATTACATGGGTTGCAAAATCAATGTTGCAAAAGTATTGGATGTCAAAGGACGTCAATTGCAAAACATATGCATGTGCCATATGTGGAGATAATATAGTATCAAAAGAATCAATGCAAGGTGGAAAATCGCTAAGTAAAGAGGCCTTTGATGATGAGTTTTTGGGATGTGGTTACATATTGACTTAGCACATGGTGTGCATGGGCGATGTCTACAACTTCAATACCATTCATCAATTTAAATTCCTTGTCACCTCACAATTTCCATGAAGTTAATGTCCATGTCATATTCTTTAAGTTTAGCAACCAAGTTTGTCCATCGTCCTTATGTAGATTGTATCGACTATACATGTCTTTCTTTAAATGCACTTTGATATATGTGAATGTTATGAATAGTAAATTATGAAGGTCAAATTTCCTTAAAGGTCAAGTGCATAGGGAATATTTACTAACATGCCCTTTTCACACTTGACTTAGTTACCAGTACGAGAAATGATTAATAGAAGGCATTGGAAAACTCATAGAAATTTATGAAATTTACTTTGCACGGTTGCTTAATAGCCTTCATTTTTTCACAAATCCAACCAAATCTACCTGCCATAAATGATTTGGTTATCATGCAAATTAGGTTTCTTGTCTGAATCCATAGTTTCGAATGATTGCAAATGTAAAAGTGTGGAATCCACGGACTAGGAAAGATGCTCTTTCCTTCTAAGTGTGATGCTTATGAAAATCCTATATAAAATTCTTCTGGCAATGAACTATGTTTCAGAAATTTCTTTATCAAAAATCATTTTCGGTGTAGTCATTATTGACGATTTCTACAATCCTTTTCTTTAGTTGTATACACAGTGCTCGACTAGCCTTGTGTTTTGTAGGCGTGCATTCCATCAATGATATTCACAATTTCAATACCAGTTATCGATCTACATTGTTCGTCGTTTAACATTCTGGACAAAGTAGATGTCCATCTCATATTGTTGAAATTTCGCAAGAGATTTTTCCTATGGAAATTCTTCAAATTTTCCCTGAAGCAATATTGTTGTTGGAAGATGTGGTACAAACATTATGCACACAAAATTGGTGGTTTATTTTCTTATCTTCTATTCTTATATTTTTTTAAATGGACTTTCTTATACATGAAATATATGAACAATGCATTACAGAAGTCCAATTACTTATGCCAAACTGCAACATACATATTTACTAAAATTTCCTTTCCACGCCTGAATTAGATACGGAATATGGGAATGATAAACATAAATAGTCAACCAAGCAATAGGAAAGCTTGAAATTCACTTGTCTTTGCTCTGGAATAGCCTATATTTCATGGAAAATCCAAACAAATCAACCTACAATAAATCATTTCCTTATCATGCAAATTAGGCGAATTACGAGAAATTGTGAGAAAGATGATCGAGAAACGATTGCAAATGCAAAGTGTGTTGACCAAAAATTTCTCTCTTTTTTACATAGTTTAAATTTGTTGTGAGCGATCAAGTTTTTCCCCCGTCTTCTAATTGGTCCTTCAAAAGAATAATATTTAATAAAAATATAAATAAAATAATGGAATATGAATTATGAATCAGAAAGTATTAATATAAAAAAATAACTTAATTATAAAACATATAAATAACGAAATAATATTTAAATAATAAAAAAATTAACAACCCTCGACACCAGCACAAGCAAAAGCATAAAGACAATCCATGCAAATAATATTTAAACAAGATCTTATTGTCGAGATGGTGGTAGAAATTTAATGAGCAATTTAATTATGCAGCTGGAACGAATGGTTGGAATGAGTGCATGCATGAGAATTTAATATGAAATTTTATTATGCAGTTGTAGCCAATGGTTGGAACGGGTACATGTATAGGTGTGGAACGGGTGGATTTACTAAGTGTTCGCTATGCAGAGATATACCTGTGTGGAGGTGCAGAAGGTATATCCGAGCATACTATATTTATGTGTTGAACATGTATAATTAAATTCTATTAAATTAATAATTATATTTTTGACGTACATATATAAAAATCATTTTGTTAACAATCTGCATATGCATAACAATATTCTATTATCGATAACATTGATAACTATTAGACTAAGTGTTCGTTGTGCGGGAATACACCTGTGCGGAAGTGGGGAAGCTATATGTTGCAGACTATATGTCTGTGTTGAAGATGTATAGTTAAATTTTATTAAATTAATAATTAACTTTTATTAAATTAATAAATAATTATTAATCTTTTAGTTATTTGCATTAGACTATATTAAAACAATTTAAAAATAATTTTTACACCAACTAACAGACACCATTATCAAATACTATGTTATAAAATTAGCCATAATTTCTATCATTTACGCCCATTTCAATCACCTACAAAAATAACTACATCAATTTTTAAGTATTTTATGTACTAAGTGTGCGGGGATATACTTGTGGGGAGGTGCGAAAGCTATATCTTTTCGGACTATATGTCTATGTTGAAGATGTACAATTAAATTTTATCAAAATTAATAATTAACTTTTATTAAATTAATAAATAATTATTAATATTTTAATGTATGTGTTGAAGATGTATCTATCATGAAGATATATGTATGTTTAAAAATATATTTTAAGCTAAGCATATGCATAAAAATATGTATATATGTATGTATATATGTATGTATGTATATATATAAAGAACATTTTGTTAAGCATAGCCTAGTGTTGATGTGTGGAAGATATAGGTAAGCAGAATGCGGAGATATGTTTAGAGAAAGGGGATTAGTAGAACCCCAAAAATGGCTAAGTAAAAAGGCTTTTGACTAAGGAATTCTAAATATATATTAGGTTCACAGAAGAATTTTACACAAGATTTGCATTTTGAATTTTGTAATGCAGTAACAAGTACATGAGCTATGATGACCAGAAAACTTTGTTTCTTTCGAAAATATTCAAATTAGATGCGTTTTCACTTGCAATTTTCCACGTTTCAGGAAGGTTTTTAAAATACCCATATCTTTGCAGTGTGTATATTCATATGTTCAACACTACTGCAATCTGCACATATGTCTCAAGCACTTGCAAGATTCCAGCCTATTTGCAGCTTCTATTCCCATAATGCGCATATGCATGCCCGCACACTCTTGCATTTCATACAACTATATCTTCATCCCTCTCGCATTCTGCACACGTGTATCCCTACAAAGAGGACATTTATTCTATTTTTCAAGATCTGTGTGGAGAAATCAAACAATTCATTGCACTGCAATCCCACATTCCTACATGTTCGCACTCCTAATAATTTGGATACTTACAAAATGGAATCTATTTGCAATCCACTTAAATAAGTGTAAGTTTCATTTTAATTGATTACCTGTATATGTACATTTAGGATTCATTGTAACGCGGACCAAGAGGATTTATCATAGTTGCTAGTTTTTTTTAGTTCTATTTGAATGGTCATTGCATACAAGTTACTGGAATCGTGCATAGCAATATAAATTGTCTATTTTGAGATCCTAGGTGGGACATTGTGCTAAACTTTTTTCCTTTGCAATGAGATGAAACAAATATCCTAGAAAATAAATCAACTATAACATTTATCTTATTACAAGTTCAACAGTCTACAATGCATTGGAACACTAGAGTAAAATGATTGGCTGAAGCCCATGGAAAAAATCATTTAGAAACAAAATTGTTGTCTTGAGAAAGAACTAGGGAAAATGGTATTGAATACTTGTATACTTTTTTCAAATTTGCAATCATCGAAGTCAAGCAATAAACTTGTGGAAAATTTATGCCATATATAGATGTTAGTCAAAACCTCTGCAATTCACCAAGTTTCATATTTTATATTTAAATTCCATACGAGTATGGACATACTCCAAACAAGCAACTCGTCCTTTGCAATTTTGTGTAGAAAACCATACACAATATGCTTCAAAATAAGATAAATACCTTGCTCAATGCGACAATAAAACATTATGTTATTTTATTGAAGTTTGACTGCATTTTATTCTATATAGGCCAATTAGAACATCATGTTAGTGTTTATTTATGAGACATTTATCATAGAAACAATAAAACATAAATGATATTCAGCCATGGAAACGTGCTTAAATCAATAGAAACTACATCGATCATTCCATGCCAAGCCATAATCGATAAACAAGTATCAAAATTCCTAAGTTGGTTTTTTATGCAAAACCTTTATTACATATTCTATTCTTACTTGGACTAGATGCAAAATGTCAAAAAATCTATTCAAACAAGTAGGGAAATATACATATGCACATCAATATATGAAAGTAGAACAAATGTAGTTGTGTTTTTTTGTCCAACGATAGTGCAAAATTGTTTTTAGAAACAATTTCTGATACTGTCAATAGAGATGCATACGACATTTGCAAACAATATCAAATTTACGAATGAAAATAATCGAAGAATCAAATAGAAAAAGTTGGTCTAAATGAAATCTAGTTGTTGTGACAATATATCAATGTTGCAATGTAACATGACCAATAACATATAAACATCTAGTCCAATGTCCATCAAAATTTTGGCATAATTGAATTGCAAAAAATGCAATAGGATGACACTGCAATTCTAACAGTGTCCAGTAAACACATTGGACTCAATGCATATGTTATTGTTGGTATTCAATAACTACACATTCAATATGTATATACAATGTATATGTTATTACACATCATCGTTTTCATCAATATAAAAAATAATAACTAGATTATAGTTATAGTGTTTGTGCAAAGAAATAAAAAAGCAATAGATAGATTTCATCACATATGCACAATGAAATAGTCTTCGTTCAATCTCTATCCCATATGCAACATGACACTATCTTCGTTTACTGTAAATTTGTCATGTACTAAAAAATCGCACAACATATAAACTGTTTTAGGTTTCTTTTGCAAACATATTTCATATTGCATTTCTGTCAAGCCAGGAAGCAATTCTTGCAATATAGGTTCTCTAGCGATGCATTGCACATTGTTGTTGTTGATTGTACGTGTAACAATACTTGGACAATTCTTATATATAAAATGAAATCTCTTATTCTTACACAATAATACATTGCATTTTTTATCAAAGCATATGTGCCTGCAGGGGAGTTACAAATTGCACAAACATGTTCAAATGGAGTTGAATATGAATTTGTTGCTATCATTGTACCCTTGACTTGTTTATACAGTACAAAGCTTAATAATTTTATATATATTCAAATAGTCTTGTACATGAGATTTGTAGATAGAGTTGTCAATCTATACTTACAATGTTTGTCAACCCAGATAGTTTTTTTAGATCTTTCATTGCTTTTATTGTGAATTATGTTATAAATGTGGATTGTCTTGTGCAGAACACCTTTTCTTTTACATATATCCTCTTGGTTTATTTTTAAATAGAAAAACGGGAAATTTCCCTATTTTCAATTGTTGTTCCAATGAAGCGAAGAAATGCCCATATATCTCAAACATCTACGGTTGATACATAAAAGACTATATTTTTCATATAGATTCACCTAAGATATATCAACATATAAACAATAAAAAAAAATGACAATGGAAACACATACAGTGTCTTTTTCATCATCTGTGTTTCCATATTTTATATGCAAATTGTACTGCGAATCAACTTTCCTAGTGAGGGTGACGAAAAATCCAATAGTGTTGATTGGGTACATGACTGTATTACTTGCAAATTGTTTGATTGTTGTGTCTGGTATGAAATTGTATTCTTTATAGTTTTAAGATATTTTCTTGACGACACTTGATTCAAGTATCGATATAACACGATTTCAATCATCATGGTCATAGACACTTTTTGGTAGAATTTTGAAATTTGTAATAGATATTCCAGCTCCTGGAACAATATTTTTGCTCACGTATTTCATTGAGGTGTGCAGGAATAGTCAATGTAACTTCTAGCATGCCATTTGCATCTATCATGTCAGAAGGCAAGATTTTGCGTGATCTATTCACTTCATCCAAATATGTGTTGTAAAAAACCATCATGTCTCCAATGAATACTTCCTCAGTTTTGTGACTGTTCAAGTCCTCTATTGAGACAATTTTCGAAGTTGCATAGAAACATCAAGCAATAAAAATCACATAAAACAAGCAATATGAAAAACAATTTCAATGTATTTCTTGTCCGACTACAAAATGTACATTTTTATATACATACCTTTCCAATTGGTCCCTACTGCACATGGATAGTTGCTTCACCTGTTCTTGTTACACTTGAATTCCCAACATTGTTTGCTTCAATTCCAGGGATACCTATTTCACTTGAATTGAACGTAGAATTTTTCAAATTGCATAAGCACTTGATGCTATTAGCTCACCATGAGATTGCAATGTGAAAAAAAACAAATAACTTATAGTAATTTACCTCTAGCTCTATTGTTGGGAGTATGTTTGTGATGCACTAGTACTAATACTTCCTTGGCTGGAAGATCTATATGCATTTGCACAACACTTTGATCCATATATGACAATTGAAATGCATCGACAATTAGCAATCAACGCCACAACGATTGCATCATCCTATGAAACTCTAAAAGAAGTAGAACATGGTGGAAATACATTTCATTGACTGAGAAGCACACACAAAAATCATAGTAGGATCTTAAAAACCAATACAATATTTAAGATTCAAGATCTTTGGCATTTTTATATGGAAGAAAATTCCTCAAACACCCTGTAATTTATCGATGTTGAACCTAACATATACAACCAACGCAAATAATTGCACCCCCACAATCTGATCACCTATATTTTATGCCCCCACGTTCTTCGCATAAGTACATGGATCCTATAGTTGGGACTGTTAATTATATTTTCAACCATTATGTGAATAATTCATATATCTGGTCGTCAACCAATTCCACCCTTTTGCACCTTCGAATTTGCAATGGCTCTAGGCCAGGGACTTTGACATCCATGCAATTTGCATGATGACTGATTCATTTAGGGAAATTTGGTTTGCGAAAAACAAAATCTAATTAGAAATTGTGTGAAATAAATGTTATGGTTGTCTATCATATTTATATTGCTTTCTATTAATCATTCCCCGTATTCCTTCACTAACTCAGGTCCAGAAAGCACATGTTAATAAATATGCCCTATGCACCTATCCTTAAATCAATACATCCTCGGTAATGTACTATTCATAAATTTCATGTTTATCAAAATTCATTTAAAGAAACAAACCTATAGCAGATAGAAAAATAAAATAGCATTCTTGTGCAGATAGCCTATGAAGGTCGTATTCCAGTAATAATATTGTTTCAATGAAAATTTAGAGAAGGTCCATGGAAAAATTTCCTTGCTAGACTTAGAAAAGTACTGTAAAATCCATATGACAAGTACTGTAAATTCATCATTGTTGTTGAAGTTGTACACATCACCCATGCAAATGATGCACTAACTCAAGATGTAACCATCTGTTAGAAAACTTGTAGTTAAAAGCTTCTTTACATAGCCATTTACAAGAAGACCTAATAAGCCAACATGTTTGTAGATATCAGATTACACGGGAAGTCATGGAAAATACATAGGAGACTAGAAACGATGGCACTCTCCTACAAGTGGCACAAGGACCAAAGAGAATTTCACACTATTGAAGTGTCAAGAAATCTGATCTAGCTAGATCAAAGATGTACGGAATGTCGAGATAATTATCTCCCCACAATGGGAAAAGGCCACCATAAGTATGATGAATCGTTGGAATTTCATACAACATTAAATGGATCTATATATGAATTTTGATGTATCAGTATAGGAACACTGACACATGGGGCCGACCCAAAAACAAGAACATCACCATGCAATTTATGATTGTCTTTTGAACTATTTATACCACTTGCTAGGGCCATAGTATTCGTAGTAAATTTGTATTTATCCACAAATAGATATTCCACTATATGTCAATTGAGTAGTTCTACCAGCCAACTAGTAGTTCTAGGAATCATAGTTCAACTGCAAAATCCCCAAATTCATGGATTCTTCTAGTAAACATGTGATTTACTATAGGCAATCGTTCATGCAAACCTCTTGCAGTCCCATGGTTTCATTCTCATGTTGTATAACACTAAGAAGGAAATTGTTGGGAAGGGGACCCAACGTATAGTCGATGACCAAGATCCTTACCCTCACCAAACAATTGCTTCAATTGTGCTTCGAAGTTCCTATGGTTTTCAATCTCTCTCTGTCAACATATGTTGTGCGTGCTATCATGGATCAACACCTTTGTTGAATATAGTAGATGGATTATGTGGAATTCCCCCTCTATTAACTGCAGTTGTCCTCCTCTTCTTCATTATCAACCAAGCTGACCCAGACAAGAGAATGACGTTTGGCCTGTCCATTGGAACAATCATCCTGTCCTTGCAATTTTCAAGTGCCTGAGTAACTGAGAAAATTTCTAGCTGGAGGAATTGGGCCAGCCATTGCTTGAATTTCTAAAATAAAGGATGAAGCATGCCCACACTTCATTGGTCTAGATGAAGCCAAAGCAGAGAGACGTCATCAGCCTGGAAAAATGTGCACCAAATCCGGTTGCTACCTTCAGGATGAACAAACTCATTCCAAAAGTTTTTCGATGTTGCAACAACAACCTAGATACAAGGTTTTCACTTACTCAAGTAATGTGCAGGTATCCAACCTAGCCACAATCACAACATTCACAATTCAACATAGCATATTTCTAACCTCTCAGCATAATATGAGTCGAGCACCACCAAGCCAATAACATATGAAACTTGCCAAGTAAGGAATGTTAGTGTTAGAAGTATGTAACATGGTGAAATCTCTAGAAAAATAAGCCATCATGCACCAGATTTCAACACTATCCTCACTTTCTCTTCTTGCTTCTCTATAACACTAACTTCCCTAGTGATAGTGTTAACTGATATAAATAAATACGATCATCATGTTTCCAAATCTTACTGCCCTTTGACGGATAAGTGTTAAATGACATGACAAGTACATATTAACAATACAGAATCCATAGCACAGAGCCATGCATCCATTGTTCAAATAAGAAAAATGCATAGCAAAGTTATGTGAAATGTACTAGTCTTCTTTTGTATATGTTGTTCTTTTCAAATGAAAATAATCCAAACTCTGATTTTGTTTTACAATCTAGTGCGTATTTTCTCTATTCAATGTTTATCTATTTTAATGTTATGTGTTTATTACTTCGTCAACGCACTCCCAACAAATCATTGCAAGTCCAAGAATTTTCTTTAGTACATTTTCCATTTACATCTGACAGAAGGATAGCACGTCTATGTAATTTCTAGATCATCTCTAGTGATAATTTTTTCACTCCACCAAAAAAAATTCAATATGCAGAAAAATTGTACTTGTGCACATCAAATATTAACAAACACTCGATTTCCATCTCACCACCGATACGATAGGCACATATGCAATATGCACTTTGGATTATACACAGTACTATGCAATATGAATATATGTTGTTGCATTTGCATATAATTTACCAAAAAAAAAAGGTTGTTCCTTGTCTAATTGTTACAGACATACATCCTCTTGGCACATTGTTCTCTAGTTTCCTCTCTTGCATTGATTGTCACTTCATACTCTCCCGTAATTTCTCTATTTCATTTTCACGTGAAATCGGTGCACCTAATTTAATTAACACGCAAATAAACCCTTATGTCAAAATTGCATGAAATACACAATATTAACGAACAACAAATGAATAGTACACAAATAAAATTAGAAAAATGCACCTCGAAAACTCGTGTTCCATATTTCTTTCTTTGCACTATTCCATTTGTTGGAGTCCTATAATCATAGGTAACTTGATTCTTCAGTTGCTTATTTGGTGTTGCTCCCATGATGAAGACATATGGCTTGCTAGTCTCGGTTGATTCCATTTCCCCCTCCATCCATTTTGCTCGATCCTTCATCACCCTGTTGCATACTTCATCCACCTCTGTGCCACTCACTCCCTTGTCCATTTATTCCATTGGCTACATCTCTCCCACCACTCACCCCTGCATAAACAAACTTAGGATAAAAAATATCAAGTTAATAATAAATGGTCAATGACTTTTTTAATGCTAGTTAGCCTAATAAAGTTATTTTAATTAGATTATTTTAATAAAATAATTAATAATAAATAAATAATTAGATCATTTATTTATTTATTAAATAATTAGTAATTAAGTTATTTGTTTAAGTTAGTAAATAGGTTAATACTGTTAGTAATTAAATTAAGTGTAGTTAGATTAGTATAATAATAAATTAAAATAATCAATAAATAAATTATTATTAAAGGGTTAAACAAACATTTAGTTAATACATTATAAAAGTTTAAATAATAAAATAAAATATATAATATATAAATTAAAAAATAAAACAACAAT
>JZKD02S1672860.1:150612-167410 GCA_000966675.3 Picea glauca | reverse complement strand
TCCAGGAAAACCGAAATGAATTTTCAAAATCCAAGAGATTTTTTTGTTCCGCACGGGCTAAGGAACAAAAACCTCTCCCAGAATTTACACATGTGTCAGCATTTGGGAGAATCAAAGCCATTTTTTAGGCTTCCATTTTTTCCTGTTCGGTCATGATTTTGCAGGAGTTTTTTTGGTGAGCTGGAGATGAATTTTGAAAACTCGAAAGAGGTTTTTTTTCAGAACAGGCTCATCTACAAAAACCTCCCCCCATTTTTACATAGATATCTCATAGTGAGATAAAATGACACTTCCGTTGACCCTATTGTTTCATAATTTCGGGAAGCAATGAACTTACAGGTGGAAAATCGCGTAGGAAAAGTTCCATCATCACTCCAGATGTTAGTTGATACGAGAAACCTATCAACAAAGAATCAATACATATGAAATAGTTCTATATTCTTGTGCCCAAAAATATTGTCAATTTAGATTGTTCTGGAGTAATATCATTGTCATTGATGACCAGATCTTTTGAAAACATTGTATAGATACTTCTGAATTCAAAGTATTGGGGATTGGAACCTGTTGATGGAATATTTTCCCATTATTGTAATGAGATCATAGAGCCTCTTTTGTTTCAAATCTACAGTAATACAAGATCATTTGTTTCAGGATTCATGTGACATAGTTATGTGGTGAAGTGCTTCTTCTGTAATTTGTTTTTCTTTCCTTATTATCTTACAAAAGTTTAAAGAACAATTTTTTTTGAAAGATACACTCTTATTCTTACTGTGGATAATATAATTTTTTTCTTCTAATATTTAGTGGCATAATTCTTCATTGCTCTGTTGCTAAATCGATCCTTTCTCTTTTCTCCTATTTCACTTCATTCAAATTTATCGGATCCATTAGTATGTCCACCTTGCCCTGTTTCACTTTAGCTTGATACTTCTACAAATTGATTACCTCAGCCTCTTTGACTCCATTTCCCAATGGCTTTCCCATTTTGTTCCAACCAAACATTTAAAAACCAAACCCAAATCTATCATAACTAGCCTAGCATTCTAACCTAAACAAAGATAGATCAAATAGAGAGAGCCCTCTCTGAGTCTTGGAGGGCTAGATCCAGGACTCCAAGTGGTTTGATGTTACCTCAATGGTTTCCTCTATAGCCTTGGGAAAATTATAGAGTGCTAACACCCTTTTTAAACATTGGTGATTGTTTCGATGTAATGCACATTGAACAAGTCAAACAACAATGCAGATCAATGGAAACAAGATGAAAACACAATAAAAATTGTCGATATTTTATTTTCTCTACTACCAGAATATCTGCTATATCAGCTACTTGGAATGCCCCACATAATTTCTTGATCCAACACAGAAACAACAACTTCCTAAATATGTAACAAGAATATGAAAAAATTCTAAATAATTCAGTTTATGTCATTCAGATGATTCTTAAGCTATGCCTATGGCATCCGACAACTGGGGAAATTAAAATAATTGAAAAACAAAAATCTCCAAACAACATACCTTGTTTTTGTCTATGTTCATCTTTGATTCCTTTTCCATATATATTGTTTCTGAAATATCTCTTAACCAATTAAATCTACCCATGAAAAAGAAAATAACAAGCATGCACTAAATGTTTTTTCACATATATGATGCACATCAAGAATATTTCATTCAACCATTTGATCTAGCACACACAACCGGTAAAAGAGGATTGGTTTGCTTAAACACCCCACCAATGCCAATTCAAGTTTGAATAAAATAAAGTAACTATACTATACATAGACAACACACTATAAAACATGATGCAAGATGTCAAAACGTGAAAGTCCTGAAAGGGAAGACGTATCGTTTCTCTACACATGATTTGAGTATAGAACAAGTTTCGAATAGACAAAGTATCGGCTTTGTGAAACATACAACTATGCGAAAGTGTTGATCAAATCATTCTTCCAATTGCATAAGTGTCTATGCAACCAACTCTTCCAATTCCAGACCATAAGTGGCATGAATTCTCACAATACACATAGGTATAATTGGTTTACATAAGACGATATATTTTTATAGGTGTCATGCCCCCAGATTGCTACACTTTCGCAACTCCGCATTTCCAGTACTTATGCATCCATCATTGTGACAAGAAACGTAATTTTCAAAATAGGTCACTGAATTATGATGAATTGATTTTCTCTAATTTATGAGGAAAGGCCACGCATCTACAAGAAATGTGAAGAAAATGTGTTTCTTATTTGTAAACTACTCAATGGTGTAACTGATATATGTGTAAAACATAGTTTGGCAAATTGGCATCCTGCTATTGGCTTTGAGGTAATCCTATGTCTGCAATCTATTTGTCTTGGAGAATTTTCTAGTCAAAGTCATTTTTATCTCACCACTTTTGAGGTTTGATGAATGTTTTGCAATAACATGTGCAAAACTGCACAATAATAATCAACATGAATTGTCTTCACAAGCATTGAAAATACATAGTACTGGTTGTGCTAGTGATATTCCCATGCCACTGCCAAAGTTCCCAAAACATGGTTGCACCGAGTGTTGCCACATGTTCATATATATACTTGGTCTACCTAAGACAATATATTTTTAAGCCTTATGCAAAGAACCCACATGGGTCATCCTTCCACATTGCTACACTTTCGTGCCTCTGCATTTCCAATAGTTTTACATCCCTGATTGTGACAAGCGACGTAATTTTCACTAGGAAACACCATGCATCTAAAAGCACTACAAAGAAAATTCCAATGCAAAATTGAATAAACCAAGTAGTTTTACTATGCATAGAGCACACACTATCAAACATGATGTGAGATATGGAACTGCAAAACTTGTGGAAAGAGAAGACGTAACCATTATGCACACAATATTTGAATATAGACCAAGTGCTAAATAGAAAAAGTATCTCTTTTGTACAACACACACCTATGCGGAAGTAATGATGAAATCGCCTTGCCAATTACAAAAGTGTCTATGAAACCAACTTTGCCAATGCCAAACCATAAGTGGCATGAATTCTCAATGAAAGGCTCGAAAGTCTAGAATCATGCACAAGGACTGAAAATAGAGCAATCATTCACTCATTCTATTTTGAATCCTTGTCTAGTTTTCATATCTATACTTGGTGTACTTATGACGATATAATTTCAATATGTGTGAGGATAACCTACACCAATCATCCTCTCACTTTGCTACACTTCTGCAATTCTGTATTTCCGATACTTATGCATCCGTCATAGTGACAAGCAACATAATTTGCAAAATAGGACATTGATTTACGATAGATTCATTTTCTCCAATTTAGGAGGAAAGGACACACATCTAAAATAATTTCCAAGAAAATGCAATTCTTATCTATAGACTTCTCTATGACTTTCAATTCCTATTGTTATTCAAAAGGTAGCCTATATATGTCTAAAAGTCATTTTAGCGGATTGAAATCTTTCTCTTCGCTTTGGGATAATCCCATCTATGTGATCTATTTGTCTTTCAATAATTTTCTAGTCAAAAGTTCTTTTACTTGGCCACTTTTGATTTTGGAAAAGCCTTTTACAATAGCATGTGCCAAAGTGTACAATAATAACCGACATGAATTATGTGCACAAGCATTGAAAATACACAATACTGGTTTTCCTAGCCATATTCCTTTACCACTTCCAAGGTGCGCAACACATGGTTACATAGAGTGTTTCCATATGTTCATAGTTATACTTGGTGCACTTACGACTGTCTATTTTTTATCCTTGTGCGAAGAATCCACACTAGTCATCCTCCCGCATTTCTACACCTTCGTGCTTCTACATTTCCAATAGTTCTACATCACTGATTGTGACAAGCGACGTAATTTGCAATATATGTCCTTGATTTATCCTAAATTGATTTTATGTAATTTAGGAGCAAATGACACCCATCTAGAAGCAATGCAAAGCATATGTGTTTCTTATATGTACATTGCTCAATGGTTTTTTATTATCGTTATTTCTATTCGAAAGGTAGTCGATATAAATGTAAAATAAATTTTGGCGGATGTGCATCATGCTCTTGGTCTTGGGCCAATGACAATTTTGTGATCTATTTATCTTTGGACAATTTTCTAGAAAAAAAGTGTTTTTATATTATGCACATCAAGGATATTTCATTCAACCATTTGACCCAACAATACAACTAATAAGATACAACTAGTTTTCTTAAACATGACACCAATGCCAATGCAAATTTGAATGAAACCAAGTAACAAAACTATGCATAGAGGAAACACTATCAAACACGATGCTAGATGCATAATTGCAACAGTGCATAAAGAAAAGACGTATCAGTTCTCCACACAATTTTTTAATATAGACCAACTGTTAAATAGACAAAGTATCGACTCTGTAAAACATACACCTATGCGGAAGTGTTGATGACATCGCTTTTCCAATTGCACAAGTGTCTATCCAACCAACTCTGCCAATTCCAAAACATAAGTGGCATTAATTCTTAGCGCAAGGGTCAAAATTCTAGAATCCTGCACAAGGACTGATAATAGAGAAAGCATTTTCTTAGTCTATTTTGAATCCTCTTTCACGACACACAACTATACTTCGTCTACTTAAGACAGACTATTTTTAAGCCTTGTGCGGAGAACCCACATAGGCCACCCTCCCGCATTGCTACACTTCCGCACCTCTACATTTCCAATAGTTTTGCATCCATGATTATGACAAGAAACATAATTTGCAAAATAGGTCATTGGTTTATAATAAATTAATTTTCTCTGATTTAGGAGAAAACACCACACATCTAGAAGTAGTGACTAACAAATGTGTTACTTATCTGTAGACTACTAAATGGTTTTTTATTATGGCTATTTCTATTAAAAATGTATATGATATATGTGTAAAAGAAATTTTAGAAAATTTGCATCCTACTCTTGGCCTTGGGGTAATCCTGAGTCTACAATCTATTTACCTTTGGACAATCTGCTAGTAACAAGCATATTTACTTTCCCACTTTTGAGGTTGGATGAAGGTTTTGCAATAGACATATCTCCTACCTATTCATAACCATTCCTCTTGCACATCGCACAAGCTCTAAATCGTTCCCCTTTCCTTTCAAATCCGAGAAAATCAACCTCTGACAAATCGTTGGGATATCATCCAAATCACATCCCCTATCACAATTCGTTGAGTGGATGCACGAAACCACACGACCATAGCTGAAATGAATTCTCCACACAAGCATTCAAAACACACAACATTGTTTGTGTCAGTGATACTCCTTTGCCTCTCCTGAGATGCGTAGGACATAACAACACTGAGTGTTGCCATATGTTCATAGAAAAATCCCTCGGGAAAACTAAAAAATGACTGTCTTTTTGAACTATACCTACTTAAGCTATAATCAAACCCCCCCTAAAAAAATGAATAGATGGATCATAGTGCAATGTACCAACCAAACAATCCCTAACAACATATGGAAATGCATCCAACCTAAAAACAACATTTCTCCACAACACATGAAAAATAATGCACTTCTCCCTAACTTTATACCCGCACTATCTCCATAGCATCAATCAACTGCAAAACAAGACGAAAAATACAAGCCAACAACAATGAAATGCAAAATCAAAATTGGGAGCTAATTTTCCATGACATATAGCATACAATGCAAAGGATTTATTACACTCTGATGCACATTCTGATGCACATTTCAACAACCCCAAAATTAGAAATCTTGGAACTCACCACTCCCAACACTTTTAGTCCAAAACAACTATGTCTCACTAAACCATAATAAATGACATAGTATATAAACGCATTAAACAACCCCCACAAAAAAGGAAACAATACAACCTCAAAACAATGCACCCTCTATCCCCACTCATTGTTGACTACTTTCATATTACATAGTATCTGTAACAGCCCCCAACCCACTTGACTTGCTTCTGGAAAAACCAACAACACAACAAAAGTCGTTGCACCATGCACAAAGAAAAATCTATCAAACAACAACACAACCTCAAAACATAACACCTTCTCTCCATGTTCACCTTTGATTGGTTTCTCCCTACACAGTCTCTGAAATAGTCCCCGCCCAAATTCACTTTCTTCTAGAAAAACCAACAATATAGCAGAGCTAATTGCACTATGCACAAAACAAACTATATAAAACAACAACTATGAAAACGAATTGCACTTGTCTAAAATAAATATATTAATATGGCAACCAACTTGTTAAAAGCAATATACTAGATGCACATGACTTCTTACCCACTCTCATAGATTTGTACAAGCCCCAAAAACCAAATATCTTCCAAGTCGCCAATTGCAATACCCGTAACTTTCGGAACAATCTCACCTTCATGGCTTATAGAAAAGTATATCGTGATCAAACCCAAAGAATTCAACAATTAATTAGAACAAAATAATTCAATTAAATCTCTTTATAATCCATGAAAGCTATCACAGAGAATCATGTCAAGCAATACACAAAAATTGCTTTAAAATTTATGAATCATACTAAATTTAATGAACAATCCTAACTAGAAATAAGGGGTTGACTGGCATCTAATGAATTGAATGGGGAAATTGGATGCTTATGGTCAAGAAGATATATGTATGTTTGACAAACTGGATGGATAAGCGAGTGAACATGAACTTGACAACTAGCTAATATTTTTCTCAACTTTTTGAGTGATATGGCACTATTCAAACAAAAAAGACAGAAAGCACAATAATTTATATATATTTATAAAAATAAATATATATATTGTATAGTAAATATATATGCATCTTGTCTAACCCATCGCTTTAAATGCCATCAATTTCCAATTGACACTGTAGCAAGCTTCGTAAATCGTGATGGTCTCAAAACTTTGAGACTTGTACATGCAATTATTCCAACCATCCACCAAACCTGCATAATCAAATTGCTTATTTAATTTGCACAGCCGATTTGAAATTAATATGTTGTTTTGAAGGACCAATCAAAACACAGAAAAAAAATTATATCAGTCCAAACAAAATTTAACTTTAGAAAACAACACCAAATTTTTTATTAGCAAAAAAAAACCAGGCAAAAACAATTGATATAATCCCATACATTCCTCATAAAATAATAACACATTTAAACATGATAGTTAAACTTTCTCATAAATATGTCTCAAAACATTATAATCAAACACTTAACTTTAAAAAGCAAAGTTTTAATTAAAATTATTTATGGAAAGTGCTTATGACCACTCAACAACGTTACCAACCATGAGAATCCAATAATGCTCAGTGTTCACCCATGGGTAAATTAAGAATCTTAATAAGTGTAATCAATTTTGAAAACCACGCCAATTTTGCATTTTTTATGTTTATCTCCATGAAGATCAAGGAATATATAGTTTATATAAATTAAAAAATAGGATACAAATGTAAAATAAAAACATATTAATTACATTATATTTAAATAAAGAATTTTTATATTTTTTAAAAATTAAATTTTTATATAACTTTTTAAGAAAATTGTATTTAAAATTAATATTTTTTATACTTTTTATAAATACAAATTTTATATTACACGTTTAATTTGATAAAAAAAATCCAACAAAGGTTTCATGAATATTTCATATACAAATATATTGAAAGTGGAAAGTACAAATATATTGAAAGTGGAAAGAGACAATAAAATGAATATTATTTTGCAAAATGAAATGGTTTGCATACATTAATATTAAATTTAATACAGTACATCAGTATCATTTATTTATAAAATTATCAATACACATTGAAATGCATTGTTTGTTTTTTAAAAAAAAAAAATTATGTTTTTCCTAAAGAAAAAAAAAAAAAAAAATTATTGTAGTTATCATGAATTTCACAAATGTTATGCAACATAACATTAACATTATATGGAACTCATGTATACATGTTTATTGACATTATTACATCACTATGTAAATATTGTATGTATAATAATGTCAAATTTCTAACATTGTGTTGATGGGGTAGAAATGTTTTGCAACGGTATCTAGTGTTCCTTGATAACACAATCTCAATTACATTATGTACTGTTTGGTTTAAGAGATCCATTTAGATTTTGGTCCAACTACCATTACTAGTTATGAGGTTGGATGATTAGGCAAATGAATATGTATATGAAGACTATCTAAAATCATAAAAGAAATCTAATCTACCCTAACCTATCATATCCTAGCTAAGAGAAAATTATTGTAACTGGATGAGCTGAAATGAAACTAAACTCTACAAAATACTCCAATTCTGCAAAATACTCCAATTAGATAGTTGTTATGAAGATGCAAAGCTAGATAACACATGTATACAAATGCATAACCAAAATAGTCTAAGTCATATTACTAATACACCAACAACTCATATACTCAGGACACAAACATGAGAAAGAATAACACAATTTTTAGAAAAATAATAATTTCTTTAAGAATAGTCTATGAGAAACAATAAATCATTACAACACATTGTAAATAGTAAATAATTTTCTGAAAAATAGTGAACAACTAGCCACCATTTACAAACAATTATTTTATCTATTAAAACTAGCCCTAAGGGATTCTCAATATTAGTAAACACAATATATTTCTGAAAATAGTTTCTTGAGTTTCTACAATGCTTGAAGAGCCCCGTACAAAATGGGCTTCTTCCTTTATTTATACAACTACTACTAACTCCCGAAAATGACTTCTTTCATTCCTCAAGAAGTAGTTACAAAAATATTTCATCTCCCCTTACTAGTTGTTTGACACATGTGAGAATAAAGAAAAAATTGAAAGTGGTTGGAAAAAGGAAAAAATAGAATGTAGTTAGCAACAAATCTGAATTTTCTATTTTGTTTTATCTACGTGCTCTTATCCCTAATGTAGGTTGTTCAAATCTCTAATTGATCATATAGTGATATAGTCTTGTGATAGGACAGTTCTTCAAGTGCTTCCTTGTGCATGGTTGTGTTATCATTAATGGTCTGCATATCTTTTGCCAAGGTAGCCATGAAGGGATAGATCATGGTGTGGACTTTGGTAGGTTGTATGAGATGCTTCTCGATCAAGTCCATCGTCAATCTTGTGGTTGATTTAGTTATTTCTTTCCTGATACATCCTTCTTGGCTGCTACATATTTCTCGGAAACTACCTTAATTTCTCCTTTTGTTTTAGCTATTGTCATTGTTGTTTCTACTGCATCATATTTTTCCTTATCTTTAGCTTCCTCAGTTTTCCTTTTCTTTTTTGCAACATCCTCTTTCTTCCTCTTATTTTTTGCCATTGGTACTTCTTCATCATCTGATCTAGATTGAGGGGATGTAGTTGCAGTAAATGCTTTTGCTACTATCTCTTCTTATGATTTCCTCTTGGCTTCCTCAAGGGATCTTTCTTCATCCGAAATTCTTCCTAGGGGTTTGCCTTGTCTTTTGGCAATGACTTCATCATATGTCCTAGCCCTGAAATGGATTTCATCCTCCTCCCATGTGGATAAAGTGTGTTCCCATGCGATGCCAAGATTATTAAAGTGTTCTTTGATGACTTTCTTCAGGTCGTTCCTTTTGAATATCTCTCCTCCGAAGTGATATGAAAGTAATGCATCCACTTCATCTTGGGATTGCTTGGTGTTTGAGAATGAGTATGAGTCTATCCACAATAGGAGAGGGGGCCAAATTTCTTTTTTATCTCGGTAGAGCATTTCCCTGACTCCATTGATCACTATTTGATAACCCACTTCTTGGAGCACCAACTTTTCTAGGACAAATCGGGGAAGTAGATGTGGGGCTTTGGTGCCTCTATATATTTTGATGTACGTGCCATGCTCCATCAAGTACAAGTCCCCTATCCTTTTGATCACTGCAAGCGCCTTGTATGTCATACATGGGGCTAGGGAACAAAAGATGAATTTGTATAATGGTGTGAAGAAGTGTCTACATATTCAGTAGTACTATGTTATATACTTGTTTTCCCAGAGCACCTAGTAGTAAATATGGATTAACGAGGCTTTCAACTTCTAGCCCCAACATATCTTTGGGTACTGATTTTCCACACACATGATTTCCAATAGAAATGATTTTGTATGAAAATCCAAAAATGTTATCGGTTTGGCTTCCTTCACTACAATGATAGACTTGGTTAGAGTATCCAATAGGAGATTAACCCAGTCGGATGTAAAACCTTCATCTACATAGTAATAGATCAACAAAATTAAGGATAGTGTAAAAGTGGAGGCATCTAGTTCTCCATACATTCTCCATAGCATAGCCACTAGGTATTGATATGGTGACCTTAATGTTGTGGTGGGATACTCATTGGGAGGCATGTCCTTAGAATATTTTTATGTCTTGTACCAAACCTTAAACAAGTATTTTTCCTTGAGCTTGAAACTACTAAGAAGTTCTTCGTCCAACCTCCTTGTCCCCTTCTCCAAGTGGTATCATTTTTCTAGGTCGATTGGTTGAAAATATGCTATGGGCTCTCCCCTAGCATTAAGGATATATCTTCTTCCAAAATCTACATGATTGAGAATCCAAGTGATTTCATTCATGCAAGGAAGTAATGAAGCACGAGATGCCACCCTTTGTATTCTTGATCTCTATATATTCTTGAATATATTCAATTCATCGTGGTCGTCAACTTCAACTGAGAAAGTTTGTCTTTTGAACATTTGATAGAATTTGCCCCAATTGAGTGAGTCTCCTCCCTTTTACAGGAGTCATGTTGTGTCATCATAAACTGCTACTAGGATGTTAGGTTCATCTTCATGTTGGCTACCACTCTTGAAGGCCTCTATGGCAAGTGCTTTTCTTGTCGCCTTCTTCTGTGGAGACGTTTCTGGATCTGGAACGTATAAACACAATTATCCAAAAAAAAAACGAGTAAAAATAAGCATGAAAATATTATAAGTTGTAAACATATGCGTGGAAAATAAATCTGCTTAACTAACCCATATTTTAATTACTTTAAGATTCACTTGAATCAATGTTGGGTGGGAGATCATTGTCTGAAGATGACAGGATGATCGTAGGAACTGTGAGGGATATTAGCTCATCTTGGGGGAAGAATCCTGACAGGTTGGCAAGGAAAATATTATCTTGGAAGAATTGAAGTTGGAGAAGTTCGTGGGAAGCTCTCCAAATGGTTGGAGGAATTGGTGTTAACTTCTCTAGAATCATGAGGTTAGTACCGGAGGAGATTGCATTAAGTTCTCTGAAGAACAACACTAGATTTTTTAGAAAGGCCTCTGTTGAAACCGAAGGAAATCACGTTAACTCTTCAAGGGAACATCGACGTCGATGGCGCAAAATACTCTGGTGAAGACCATAGGCAATCTTATCAAGCGCTTTGGTAAAGACTGACAGAGGTTGTGTTAAGTGTTTTAGTGGAAACCAAAGAGGGTACCATTAATTATTCCAGTAAGACCAGAGGGGATTGTGTAAAGATATCTGGATGGACCAGAGGAAATCATATTAATTCCTTCAATGGAACCGGAGGTGATCACATAAAGTCCTCCAGTGGGATCTAATGGGGTCTTGTAAAGTCCTTCAGTAACAACTGACAGAGTTAATTTTAAGTGCTTCGGTTACTACCAGTTACGATATCGCTAAGTTCTTTGGTGAAACCGTAGGTGATCTTACTAACTTTTCTGAAATACAAAGGGAACCCAAACATTTGGCTAAGTATCAAAGGATTCTTTAGTCGATTTTAGGGCTTGAGCATCAAAGGCTTGAGAGAATACGTTTTGAGTTTTTGAACTTTAGGGATTCACCGTTATGTGAAAAGAGTTTAAGACTAACATGGCTCGGGGCCATGGTGAGGGGAGGCTAAGATTTGAGCCAACTCTTGGGATTACAATTTGTTAGGGAACTTATTGTGAACAGAGAGAGAGCTTAGAGGGATTGGTTTGCAATTAGAAGCTAGGGACCTACAATATTAGTTGTGTGGGAGATTTTGAATGTCAAATGGTCGTTGAGAGGGGTTCGAGGAGATAGGACATGGTGTCGACCAAGTAGTAACAAGGTTGGGATTTATGGTGTTTCAGATAGGAAATCCACCAGTGAAGGGTGAGTGAAAAGGTTAGACGAAGGGTTCAATTACCTCGGTTGTTGGGGAAAGGCCCTAATTCTAACCCTTACACAATATATAAAAAAATCCAAGGGAGAAATTAGAGCATACCTAGATAGGATAGCCACATGTGTAACTCTTTAGGAAAGAATGAAAAAATCCCAAACTCAATGATAGACTATATTAGCACTTGTCTTTCTCTCTTAACGATGAGCAAGCAATGAAAAATAATGAACATGATCACTCTCTTTTATAGGTGAAGCATGTGGTTCGAGGTCACCTGGGGCGTTCAAAACTTTACCAAAGGCAATCGTGTCATGCCCTCCGGTGAGAAACAAAAGTGTTGATGAGAATCTACCCAACATGCACTAGAGGACATGGTAGGAAATTTTATGGTGTACACTAGAGACCTTAATGCAAAGTTTATCGATTTGAACTTTTCATTCTGGAAGAGGTCCAAGGAAGTACTCCGATGCTACCAGAGGAAATCATGCAAAGTGCTCTGGTGTAAACCGGAGGCGTTAACACAAAGTGTGTCAATGTATTTCAGAGGAGGTGATGGGATGTCCTCCGGTGTGGACCAGAGGCATTATTATTAATTCACTTGGTTATTGAAAATAGGTTCTCGCAGTAGTTTAGGGGAACTCCTCTGGTGTACACTGGAGTAGTTTGTATTAAGTTGGTCGATTGTTGGATTAGCATCCCAGAAGACTTTGTGGGAAGTATCCTGATGTATACTACAGAACTTATGTGGAACTCCTCCAGTGTACACTGGAGGTGTTTGAAAGAACTCTTCCTACAACCATAAAAAGGATTACAAGTATTTGTCCAAGTATTGGAGCAACAGATTTGACCCAAACCAAATCCAAATAAGGTGGCTTGTTGAGAGAGAGGCAAACAAGGATTAATCATTTCAAAAATTTTCAAGTCAAGAGGCTCTTATAGAAGATAAGAGGGGTCCCATTTTCTTTGAGAGAAGGATTTACAAGCTAAGAATACAATAAAAGGGGAGGTTGTGATGCCCGTCATAAAAAATTATTACTTAAACACACATACAAATTCAAGCTATGATTAATGATATTTATCAGTCCCTGATGCACAAAGGGTTACTCATACTTGCTAGAAAGGGTTTTAGAAATGGTTATCTAGCATAATTATATTAAAAACCAAAATCTACATGAACATTATTAGGAAATCTCTTTGGGTATGTTTAGCCTACCAAAATATTGTGTATAGATCAATCAAATTTATTGCAATCGTTGCTCATACTCACATAAAATTGCCTAAGAGTTAATATGACTTTAAGATGTCACAATAGACTAGTATTTCATATTACATGACTTTAAGTTGTCATAGCATACTAACATTTCATACATTAGCACAACTGATAGATGTCCTGAACTCACTTTCCAATGACTGAGAAAGAGTAAATGAATTCATTTAGTGTACGAAGTTAGAGAACCAACGCTAACATGAAGCAATGTGCCATTCATTAGCACATCAAATAGACATGCAAAACTCACTTTCCAACAATAAATAGAGATTAAATGAACTCATTTATTTTACCAAATTAGAGAACCGACACTAACATAGAGAACAAATATGAGACAAATATTTAGAGGCCACATTGATTAGTTTGAAGTAACTACTTGATTAGTTTGTGTCCATCATGAATTTAATGTGCAGTTTATTGTTCATTTTTTTCATCTACTTTGCAATGCAAAGAGGACTCAAAGGGATGGAAAAGAATATAAAAAGGATTCCAAGAATATATCATGTGACCAATTCTAATGCTCTCTTTCATCGGGGTCTATGTGAGGACATATATTGGATTGTCTCCCATGACTGACACTTTCCTTATTTTCTCCTGTATGATCCAACCCGTGACCTTATCATATTTGAATTTATTCTGATTGGGCACCTTGCTTGGTTTGTATGGGGTCCAAAGCCCTAGATCCATTTTGTAAAATTGAGTGTGACTGTTGGTAGCTCCTATTGATATCTCCCATATATCAGTTTCCATAAGAGATGCATCGTTGTTCTGAGCTTCTTCATATTTCTTACGTTGCTCCTCCTTAGCTTCCTTGTCTACAACCTCATTTTCTACTTTCTACGTCACTTCCACTACTTCTTCTATGTCCCTTTAAACTGCTACTTATTTCTTGGAAGCTACCTCAGTTTCTAAAAAAAATTTATTTGTTGCCACTGCTACTGCTGCATCAATTTTTCCTTAGCTTTAGCTTCCTCAATTTTCTTTTTCTTTTCGGTAGCATCCTCCTTCTTCTTGTGGGTATTTTCTTTCTTCCTCCTCTTCTTTTCTTCCATTGGTACTTCTTCTATTGATCTAGGTTGAGGGGATGTAGTTACAACAAATGATTTTGTTGTTGCCTCTTCTTCTGCTTTCTTCCTATCTTCCTCGCATGAACTTTCTTCATTCAAAATTCTTCTTAGGGGCTTGCCTTCTCTTTTGGAAATGACCTTGTCATATGTCCTAACACTGAAATGGATTTACTCTTCCTCCCATATGGCCAAAGTGTATTCCCATGGGATGACAAGATTATTAAAGTCTTATTTGATGACTTTCTTTAGGTAGTGCCCTGAATCTCTCTTCTTCGAAGTGATACAAAAGTAATGCATCCACTTCGTCTTGGGTCTGCTTGGTGTTTGAAAATGAGTACAAGCCACTCCACAATGGGAGCAGGGTCCATATTGGTTTCTTATATCGGTGGATCATTTTCCCAACTCCATTGATCATTGTTTGTTAAGCCACTTCTTGGAGAACTAACTTGTCTAGGACAAATCGGGGAAGCAAATGTGGGTCTTTGGTGGCTCCATATATTCTGGCGTACATGCCATACTCCATCAAGTACCAATCCCCTATCCTTTTGATCATCGCAAGTGCCTTGTCTTCCATACATGGGGTTGGAACACAAAACATGAATTTGTATAATGGTGCGAAGAAGTGTTTTCATATTCTATGGTACTATGCTCTATATTTGTGCTCCTAGAGAACATCGCAGTAAATATGGATTCACGGGTCTATCGGCTGCCAGACCCAGCCCATCTTTGAGTATTGATGTACCACACACATGATGTCCAATAGGAATGATTCCATATGAAAATATGGAAATTTTATGGGTCTGGATTCCTTCACAACAGTGATAGAATCTGTTAGAATAGTGTTGGGCCCCAACAACTCCCTCTAATTTTTTACAAAATTTAAAGGGCCCCCCATTAGAATCTTGATAATTATAATGAGCTACATAATCAACCTTTTCAAATAGTTGCATACCTTGGCTTTATTTGAGACAAACTTAAGACATTCAATATAGTATGATATATTCATTACAAGAGTATATGTCAAAAGCTAGAAACGAGCATAAAAATCTCAATTTAAAGAAAACGTTAATTTTTATCAAATGTTTACTTTCGTTTGAATTATGATTATGTGTTTTTTCTTTTGCTCATTAGAAAGTTTGACTATTTTGAATAATGGGTTCAATAACTCATCAAATAATATATTGGTTGGTTTCTCATTTTCATGAAATCATTTGGTGATATTAATTAATTTTATTTTTTTTCATTTTGCATCTCATTTCAAAATAATAATAATAAAAGAATTATCTATCATTTGTTTGATTTTATAAAAAACTAAAATTAATATTTTTTTCTCCATTAACTTGAAGCTTCTAGATCATATTTGAAAGAAAATTATAAACAATGTTTGCTTATAAGTTATAGTTAGTTTAAATTCGTTTTTTATTTTTCTAGATTTTGTTTTATTCACCATTTTTAGGTTATTAATTTATGTTTCTTTTTATTTCACATGTTTCTATTATCAAATATTTGATATGGATCTGATCATGGCTTGATTTTATTATACAAATACATTCAAGATGATTGATCCAAAAATAACTTTGGATTGCTACAAATAATTTTATGAGCAACAACAGATAAAATTTGGAAAGGCCTCAAGATCAGACAAACGATTTTGCAGAACTAATTTCAGCCAACCCGTGAGGAATTTGAAGAAATGGTTGAAAACCCAGAACCTAAATGGACCCATTTACCTTCCACCTAGATATTTTCCCAAACAAGTACACGATCTGAGAGATATTGATGTCTTTTTACGAGGAAAATTTCAGGTAGTAAAAATTAATAGTGACGCCCAGACTGTTCATTCATTGTATAAATATATGAGAAAGTTTAGAGCCTGGGGGATCCAAGAAATTGGGAGGAGGATTTTTATCCTTTCTCTTTTGTATATTATATCTTTTGTAAACTTTTTATTTCTTTTCAAATGGAGTAATTGATGGCTGAAATCTTTGGGAGAATGGATGAGTATTTTCAAAGAAGAATATGGAATTCCATGTTTCTTAATGGCTTTTGTCCTGTGAGTAAAATGGTTTTATTTTCATTATAATATATTCATATTCTTTGAATAATTGATTATGCATTGATTTAAATAGCTTTAGTCTTTTTTATCAATACATGGTTAATTATTATCATTTATGTATTAATTTTTCCAAACTTTAAAGTCTATTATCCAAAAAAAATCTTCCAGGACTACATAATGGACAGGTGATTCCAAAAACTTAATAGAATGACATATATGCATTTTGGCTTTAGCATTTTGTTTATAATGTTGTTATTTATGTTTTTTAATCCTGTTACATGTGCAGGTCTGATATCTTTAGATTAAATGATCTGTGATGTGTAGGAGGTTTATATTATAAATACCATCTA